>JAWNOW010000033.1:0-58359 GCA_035045625.1 Drosophila formosana
AAAAAAAAAACTTGAAATTAAAGTAACTCCAATTGGAAATAATTATATTTATGTATTATCAAAATTACCATCATTGAAATGAAAAGAAATTTATGGAATTTAATTTAATGTTATATTAATGAATTTTTGATTTATGAACATATTACATTACAATGAATTGAATGTTTAGAATTTAATTTAATTTTATATTAATGAATTTTTTTTTTGATTTGTGAACACATTACATTACAATGAATTGAATGTTGAAATTTTAGTTAGAAAAATGTAAATAATTTAAGATCTAACAATGATTTGATTGGGTTTTTCTGGGTTTTCCCCAATCCATGCAGCGAATGCTGAATCATTATATTGTAACTCCCCAGATATGCACACAAGCCAAAATCATTAATGAAAATGAAATACACTATAATATAACTATTTGTAATACAATTTTTGAGGGGGCGTGTTGAATATATGGCAACCTATATATTACGTCTGGTAACATTACAAAAATTGTCATTACATATCAATTATAGAATGGTCACACTTGCATGTGTTTCCTTCCTTCTTGTTTAAATATTCAAAGTGGCTGGTTGTGCGTTTGCAAAGATATAAATATATATAAAATCATAAATTATAAAAATATAATAAATCGGTGTTTCAATTAAATAAATAGGTTACATTTACAACAATTTCTTTATTAAGAGAATTTTGTGATATTGTCGATTTTACAGTTTTTACAATTTTGGAAATAATGTTTTTATACCCGCTACCCATAGGGTAGAAGGGTATTATGACTTAGTGCCAACAGAAAATGTATGTAACAGGCAGAAGGAGGCATCTCCGACCCCATAAAGTATATATATTCTTGATCAGCGTCAACAGCCGAGATGATATAGCCATGTCCGTCTGTCCGTCTGTCCGTCTGTCTGTCTGTATGAACACCTGGATCTCAGAGACTATAAGACATAGAGACACCAAATTTGGCAAAAAGTTTCCTTCATACCCTACGCAGATCAAGTTTATTTCAAAAGTTGGATGCCACGCCCCCTTCGCCCACAATAAGCATTAATCTAGAAAAAGTCAAGTTTTTTTTTAGTAAATCGCGTATAACTCCAAAAGTTCTTGGTGTAATGATGTGTAATTTGGTAGCCCATCTGCGCTTGACACTCTTAATATACCCTGTAATTTTGGTACAAATCGGATAAGTAGAACAAAAGTTATTCGTTAAATTATTTATCAAAATTTTTGTGCCCAGTGCATATGGACGTATGAAGTGTGTGAATGACCTAGAGATATCAAATTTGGTGACAGTATTCGTGTAGGTCTTACGCAGATCATGTTTGTTTTAGATTTTTGCCACGCCCCTTTCCGCCCCCAGAAACTGTAAAAGCCGTAATAATAGACCTAGAGCATTGAATTTTGGTATGCATAATAACAATTATATTCTCAATAATTCCTGTGAATTTGGTTGAGATCGCGTGAAAAACAAGGAAGTTATTAAAGAATCAATTTTATATGCATAATTCACTTGCAGTTGCCCGCGCTTTGTTTGTTTAGTTGACAGTGTGACCATAACGGTGTTTGTGGATTTTTATTCGCTATTTTCAAATATATACAAACAAAACACAAAATTCAGTATATTCTTTGGTACATTTGTTGTTAAAATACCATTAAAATTTTTTTTTCTCTCGAAATGGGTTGCGGGTATCATACGGTCGAGCACTCTCGACTGTAGCTTTCTTACTTGTTTTCATCTAATTTTGGGTTTTTTTTTCAAAATTTTAAAATTTTAGTGGATTTTTGAATTTTTGGAATTTTTGTATTTTTCTCGATATTTATAATTCAACAAATTTTACAATTTTCCAATTTTGTCGAGTTCTTAATTTAGAGAAATTTGCGAGATTACAGTTTTTACAATTTAAAATAAAATTTTTTATTTTCGAGTTTTCGAAATTTTTCGAAATTTTAAATTTTTGCCGATTTTTGAATTTTGGGAATTTTTGCAATTTTAGATATTTTTAATTCAAAAATTTTAATTTTAATTTTATCGATTTCTTTATTTCTTTTTTTCGTTTGTTTTTATTTGTCTTTTTTTTTTAAATTTTTCGAAATTTAATTTTTTGTCGATTTTTGAATTTTGGAGATTTTTGCATTTTCCTTGATATTTTTAATTCAAACAAATTTTACAATTTTCCAATTTTGTCGATTTTTTAATTTAGAGAATTTTGTGATTTTGTCGATTTTACAGTTTTTACTATTTTGAACCAAATTTTCTTTTTTTTCGTCAAATTCGAAATTTTTCTAAAATTTAAAATTTTTGTCGATTTTTGAATTTTGGGAATTTTTGCATTTTTTTCGATATATTTAATTCAATAAATTTTACAATTTTCAAATTTTGTCGATTTCTTTATTTAGAGAATTTTATGATTTTGTCCATTTTACAGTTTTTACAATTTTGAAAAAAATTTTCTTTTTTTAATAAATTTTTGAATTTTAAATTTTTGTCGATTGAATTTTGGGAATTTTTGATTTTTTTGATATTTTAATTCAACATATTTACAATTTTCTAATTTTGTCGATTCTAATTTAGAGAATTTATGATTTTGTCGATTTTACAGTTTTTATACCCGCTACCCATAGGGTAGAAGGGTATTATAACTTAGTGCCAACAGAAAATGTATGTAACAGGCAGAAGGAGGCATCTCCGACCCCATAAAGTATATATATTCTTGATCAGTGTCAACAGCCGAGACGATATAGCCATGTCCGTCTGTCCGTCTGTCCGTCTGTATGAACACCTAGATCTCAGAGACTATAAGAGCTAGAGCTACCAAATTTGGGGACAGTACTCCTATAGGTGCTACGCAGATCAAGTTTATTTCAAAAGTTGGATGCCACGCCCCTTTCCGCCCCCACAAGTCTGTAAAAGCCGTAATAATAGACCTAGAGCATTGAATTTTGGTGTGCATAATAATAATTATATTCTCAATGATTCCTGTGAATTTGGTTGAGATCGAATGAAAAACAAGGAAGTTATTAAAGAATCAATTTTATATGCAAAATTCACTTGCATCTGCCCGCGCTTTGTTTGTTTAGTTGACAGTATGACCATAACGGTGTTGTGGATTTTTACCCGCTATTTTCAAATATATACAAAAAACAAGTCTTAGTATATTCGGTATATTTTTTGTTAAAATATCATTTAAGTTTTTTGTTTTCTCTCGAAATGGGTTGCGGGTATCATACGGTCGAGCACTCTCGACTGTAGCTTTCTTACTTGTTTTCATCTAATTTTGGGTTTTTTTTTTTCAAAATTTTAAAATTTTAGTGGATTTTTGAATTTTGGAAATTTTTGGAATTTTTTTCGATATTTTTTTTGTCGAGTTTTAAATTTAGAGAAATTTGCGAGATTATTGTTTTTACAGTTTTTAGATTTAAAATTTAATATTTTTGTGGATTTTTGAATTTTTGGATTTTTTGCAATTTTTTCGATATTTTTAATTCAACAAATATTACAAATTTCCCATTTTGTCGAGTTCTTAATTTAGAGAAATTTGCGAGATTACAGTTTTTACTGTTTTTTCAGTTTTTACAATTAAAAAAAATTTTTTTTTTCGATATTTGGATATTTTCTGAAATTTTAAATTTTTGTCGACTTTTGAATTTTTGCATTTTTTTCGATATTTTTCATTCATCAAATTTTATAATTTTCAAATTTTGTCGATTTCTGTTGAATATATGGCAACGTATTGTTCAACATATGGCAACCTATATATTACGTCTGGTAACATTACAAAAATTGTCATTACATATCAATTATAGAATGGTCACACTTGCATGTGTTTCCTTCCTTCTTGTTTAAATATTCAAAGTGGCTGGTTGTGCGTTTGCAAAGATATAAATATATATAAAATCATAAATTATAAAAATATAATAAATCGGTGTTTCAATTAAATAAATAGGTTACATTTACAACAGGTTATGAGCCCAGTTCACTAAAATAATAAAAATATTAAATATCAATCAAATTATAAGTTTTTTTTCTTCTTGCACAAAATTGTGAAATTTAAAAATTAAAAATGGCAGACAAGGCAAAGCGCAACATAAAACTTTTTGATGGTGAAAAATATGCAATGTGGAAATTTAGAATTCGTGCACTTCTTGCCGAATTAAATGTTTTAAAAGTGATTGATGAAGAAGAACCGAAAGAATTAGATGAAAATTGGCACAAGGCAGAAAGATGTGCAAAGAGCACGCTGATTGAGTACCTCAGCGACTCCTTTCTTAATTTCGCCATAGGCAATCAAACGGCGCGACAGTGTTTTAAGAATTTAGATGCAATGTATGAGCGCAAAAGTCTAGCGTGTCAGCTATCAATTCGCAAGCGTCTTTTATCGCTTAAGTTAGGGAGCGAGACAGCACTATTGAGTCGCTTCAATGTGTTCGATGAATTGATGAGTGAATTGGCTGCTGCTGGCGCCAAGGTCGAAGAGATGGACAGGGTGTCTCATTTGTTGCTAACTCTGCCATCTACATATAATGGTGTAATTACCGCAATAGAAACCTTGTCGGAAGATAGTTTAAATTTGGCATTCGTTAAAAACAGATTATTAGATCATGAGATTAGAATTAAAAACGAAAGTATTGACACAAGTAAGAAAGTTATGAATACAATGACCAATAATATTCATAAAAATAATAATAATAATAATTATAAAAAGAAAAATTATAATTTTAATAAAAGTAATGCTGATCGCAAGCCATATAATACAAAATTCAAATCAAATATAAAATGTCATCATTGTAAAAAAGATGGACACCTTAAAAAGAATTGCTATGCATATAAAAGAAAAATAAATGAACAAAATAAAGAAAACAAACAAGCACAAACAGCAACAACCCAGTCAGGCTTTGCATTTATGATGAACAGTGTTTCAAATACAAATAGTTCTAAAAATTGGAACTTCATCCTCGATTCTGGAGCTACTGACCACTTAATCAACAATGTGGAGATGTTCGCTGACTACATTGAATTGGAATCTCCAATAAGAATTGCTGTGGCTAAGCATGGTCAATTTATTTTTGCAACCAAACGAGGAATTGTTCAACTTTTCAATGGAAATCAAATCACACTTGAAGACGTTCTATATTGCCAAGAAGTTGTTGAAAATTTGATGTCGGTTAAGCGTCTTCAAGAGGCAGGTATGACTGTGGAATTCAATGAAACTGGAGTGAAAATCACTAAAAGCGGAGTGATTGTGGCTGAAAGTGCAGGTATGTACAATGTACCAGTTATTAAATTCACTTAATTCATTTAATGTGTATGCTATTAAATGCACAAAATAAGAATATGTATCGTTTATGGCATGAAAGGTTGGGGCATGTTAGCAAAGGGAAAATGTTAGAAATTAAGAGAAACAATTTATTCATCAATAATAGTCTTCTAGATAAAGTATACCCGGTAGATGATATTTGTGAAGCTTGTTTAAATGGAAAGCAAGCAAGACTACCTTTTGAAAAACGTAAAATAAAAGATTTCATAAAACGAGCATTATTCGTAATTCACTCAGATGTGTGTGGCCCAATAACACCCACTACAATTGATGATAAAAATTATTATGTAATTTTTGTCGATCAGTATACACACTATTGTGTAACATACTTAATGAAAAATAAATCAGATGTATTTAATATGTTCAAAGACTTTGTAGCAAAGAGTGAGGCACATTTCAATCTCAAAATTGTCAATCTTTATATTGACAACGGTAGAGAGTATTTGTCAAATGATATGCGAGAATTCTGTGTTCAAAAAGGTGTTAGTTACCATTTAACAGTGCCTCATACACCACAATTGAATGGTGTATCTGAAAGAATGATTCGAACCATTACTGAAAAGGCTCGTGCTATGGTAAATGGTGCGAAACTTGAGAAAAGTTTCTGGGGAGAAGCTGTGCTCACAGCAACATTCTTGATAAATAGAACTCCAAGCACTTGGCAAAAGTACAAAAACGCCTTATGAAATGTGGCACGGTAAAAAGCCAAACTTAAAATATATAAGAGTTTTTGGTTCGACAGTATATGTTCACAACAAGAATAGAAAGAGGAAATTTGATGAAAAATCAATTAAAGGAATTCTTGTTGGTTTTGATAACGATGGCTATAAATTATGGGATGTAACTGAAGAAAAATTTTTTGTTGCTAGAGATGTTGTTACAGATGAAAGAAATATGATAAATTCTAGAGCTGAAAAATATAATATGGATATCCTGAATGATAGTAAGGATGAGAATCAAAGCCATCTTCTGAATGAGAGTAAGGAAAGTGAGCTAATAATTCTTCCGAATGAGAGTAAGAAGACTAATGAAATAAATATCCCGAATGATAGTAAGGGTGAAAATCAAAGTAAACTTCTGAATGATAGTAGGAAGAGTGAACAAATATTTTTTCCGAATGAGAGTAAGAAAAACAATGAACTTGAACAGCCTAGTGATATCATAAATAATCGAAGCAACGAAAATCCAGTAAAGACTGGTGATAATGAAGCTACACGAAGGAGCATTCGGTTACAAAATAAGCCTCAAATATGTTATAAAGAAGACGAAACAGACTTGAACATATTTGTATTAAATGCACATACAATCCTGAATGATGTTCCAAATTCATTTGATGAAATAAAGAACAGAACTGACAAATCGCTTTGGGAAAAAGCTATCAAGTCCGAAATAGAGCTCACGAATTGAATAATAATGGACTATTGTTAAGAGACCTAAGAATATTAATATAGTAGATAATAAATGGGTATTCTCTTTAAAATACGATGAATCGGGTAATCTAATTAGATATAAAGCAAGATTAGTAGCCCGTGGGTTCACACAAGAATATCTAATTGACTATGACGAAACGTTTGCACCTGTCGCTAGGATTACAAGTTTTAGATTCTTATTGACATTGTCAGTACAATATAGTTTAAAGGTACACCATATGGATGTAAAAACTGCCTTCTTAAATGGAACATTAAAAGAGGAAATATATATGAAAATTCCTCAAGGTGTTTCAAGCGACAATGAAAAAGTATGTAAATTGAACAAATCAATTTATGGACTCAAACAAGCTGCCAGATGCTGGTTTGAAGTGTTTGATAAAGCTATAAAAGAGTGTGGGTTTGAAAATTCACAAGTTGATCGTTGCATTTACACTCTTAATAATGGTTCTATCGAGAAAAATATATATGTGCTACTAAACGTAGATGATCTTGTAATCGCAACAGCAGACATGGAAAGGATGACAAATTTCAAAAATTACTTAATGAAGAAGTTTAGAATGACAGACCTTAATGAAATTCGATATTTTATAGGGATAAAAGTAGAAGTAGGCAAAGATAGAATATATCTAAGTCAGTCATCTTACATTAAATCAATTTTAAATAAGTTTAAGATGAATGATTGTAAATCAGCTGATACACCTCTTCAAAGCAAACTTAATTACGAATTATTAAATTCAGACGAAAAATCTGATGCCCCTTGTCGTAATTTTATAGGTTGTTTAATGTACCTTATGCTATGTACCCGTCCAGACTTAGCAACTGCAGTAAATATTCTTAGTAGATACACAAACAAAAACAATGCAGAGTTATGGACAAGTTTGAAAAGGATTCTTAGATACTTAAAAGGTAGTGCGGACATTAAATTGGTTTTTGAAAAAAATCCAAATGTTGAGAACATATTTATTGGTTATGCAGACTCCGACTGGGGTGGAAATGAAAATGATAGAAAAAGTACCACTGGATATCTTTTCAAAATGTTTAATTCAAACTTGATTTGTTGGAATACAAAAAGGCAAAATTCAGTAGCTGCTTCAACGACTGAAGCAGAATACATGGCCTTATTCGAAGCAGTCAGAGAAGCATTATGGTTGAAATCCTTATTAAGAAGCATACATATAAAAAATTGAAAACCCGATAATAATTTATGAAGATAATCAAGGATGCATTAGTATAGCTAATAACCCATCATGTCATAAAAGGTCGAAACATATTGATATAAAATATCATTTTGTAAGAGAACGAATAGAAACTAATGATATTTGTCTTGAGTATATACCCACAGAAAATCAACTTGCAGATGTCTTCACAAAGCCGTTGCCAGCAGCTAAATTTTTAAATCTACGCGGGAAACTTGGTCTCATCAATAAAAATTAAAATTAAAAAAAAAAAAAAAAAAAAAACTTGAAATTAAAGTAACTCCAATTGGAAATAATTATATTTATGTATTATCAAAATTACCATCATTGAAATGAAAAGAAATTTATGGAATTTAATTTAATGTTATATTAATGAATTTTTGATTTATGAACATATTACATTACAATGAATTGAATGTTTAGAATTTAATTTAATTTTATATTAATGAATTTTTTTTTTGATTTGTGAACACATTACATTACAATGAATTGAATGTTGAAATTTTAGTTAGAAAAATGTAAATAATTTAAGATCTAACAATGATTTGATTGGGTTTTTCTGGGTTTTCCCCAATCCATGCAGCGAATGCTGAATCATTATATTGTAACTCCCCAGATATGCACACAAGCCAAAATCATTAATGAAAATGAAATACACTATAATATAACTATTTGTAATACAATTTTTGAGGGGGCGTGTTGAATATATGGCAACCTATATATTACGTCTGGTAACATTACAAAAATTGTCATTACATATCAATTATAGAATGGTCACACTTGCATGTGTTTCCTTCCTTCTTGTTTAAATATTCAAAGTGGCTGGTTGTGCGTTTGCAAAGATATAAATATATATAAAATCATAAATTATAAAAATATAATAAATCGGTGTTTCAATTAAATAAATAGGTTACATTTACAACAATTTCTTTATTAAGAGAATTTTGTGATATTGTCGATTTTACAGTTTTTACAATTTTGGAAATAATGTTTTTTTTTTATAAATTTTTCGAAATTTTAAATTTTTTGTGATTTTTGATTTTTGGGATTTTTTTCATTTTTCTTAATATTTTTAATTCAACATATATATCAATTTTCCAATTTTGTCAATTTCTTTTTTTTTTAATAAAATTTCGGATATTTTTCAAAATTTGTAATTTTGTGAGCTTTCACGTATTTTTCGATTTTTGAATTTCAACAAATCTTACAATTTAAAATTTTTATCGATTTTTTAATTTTAGAAATATTTGTGTTTTTATCGATATTTTTAGTTTTAAATTTTTGTCCATTATTGAATTTTGGGAATATGTGGACTTTTCTTGATATTTTTAATTTAACAAATTTTACAATTTTACAATTTTGTCGAATTTTTAATTAAAAGAACTTTATGATTTTGTCAATTTTACAGTTTTTACTATTTAAAGAAAAAAATGTTCTATTTTTCATCGAATTTTGGAATTTTTCCGAAATTTAAAATTTTTGTAGATTTTTTAATTTTGGAATTTTTGCAATTTTACGATATTTTTAATTCAATAAATTTTACAATTTTCAAATTTTATCGATTTCTTTATTTAGCGAATTTTGAGATTTTGGCGATTTTACAGTTTTTACAATTTTGAAAAATTGTCTTTTTTTTTTTAAATTTTTCGAAATTTAATTTTTTTTGTCGATTTTTGAATGTTTGGAGATTTTGCATTTTCCATGATATTTTTAATTCAAAAAATTTTACAATTTTCCAATTTTGTCGATTTTTTAATTTAGAGAGTTTTGTGATTTTGTCGATTTTACAGTATTTACTCTTCTTAAAATATTTTCTTTTTTTTTATTTTTTTTAAAGTTTTTCAAAATTTTAAATTTTTGTCGATTTTTGAATTTTGTGACTTTTTGCATTTTTATCGACATTTTTAATTCAACAAATTTTACAATTTTCAAATTTTTTCGATTTCTTTATTTAGAGAATTTTGTGATTTTGTCGATATTACAGTTTTTACAATTTTGAAAAAAATTTTCTTTTTTTAATAAATTTTTCGAAGTTTTAAATTTTTGTCGACATTAGAATTTTGGGAATTTTTGCATTTTTTTTCGATATTTTCAATTCAACATATATTACAATTTTCTAATTTTGTCGAGTTCATAATTTAGAGAAATTTATGATTTTGTCGATTTTACAGTTTTTATACCCGCTACCCATAGGGTAGAAGGGTATTATAACTTAGTGCCAACAGAAAATGTATGTAACAGGCAGAAGGAGGCATCTCCGACCCCATAAAGTATATATATTCTTGATCAGTGTCAACAGCCGAGACGATATAGCCATGTCCGTCTGTCCGTCTGTCCGTCTGTATGAACACCTAGATCTCAGAGACTATAAGAGCTAGAGCTACCAAATTTGGGGACAGTACTCCTATAGGTGCTACGCAGATCAAGTTTATTTCAAAAGTTGGATGCCACGCCCCTTTCCGCCCCCAAAAGTCTGTAAAAGCCGTAATAATAGACCTAGAGCATTGAATTTTGGTGTGCATAATAATAATTATATTCTCAATGATTTCTGTGAATATGGTTGAGATCGAATGAAAAACAAGGAAGTTATTAAAGAATCAATTTTATATGCAAAATTCACTTGCAGCTGCCCGCGCTTTGTTTGTTTAGTTGACAGTATGACCATAACGGTGTTGTGGATTTTTACCCGCTATTTTCAAATATATACAAAAAACAAGTTTTAGTATATTCGGTATATTTTTTGTTAAAATATCATTTAAGTTTTTTGTTTTCTCTCGAAATGGGTTGCGGGTATCATACGGTCGAGCACTCTCGACTGTAGCTTTCTTACTTGTTTTCATCTTATTTTGGGTTTTTTTTTTCAAAATTTTAAAATTTTAGTGGATTTTTGAATTTTGGAAATTTTTGGAATTTTTTTCGATATTTTTTTTGTCGAGTTTTAAATTTAGAGAAATTTGCGAGATTATTGTTTTTACAGTTTTTAGATTTAAAATTTAATATTTTTGTGGATTTTTGAATTTTTGGATTTTTGGATTTTTTGCAATTTTTTCGATATTTTTAATTCAACAAATATTACAAATTTCCCATTTTGTCGAGTTCTTAATTTAGAGAAATTTGCGAGATTACAGTTTTTACTGTTTTTTCAGTTTTTACAATTAAAAAAATTTTTTTTTTCGATATTTGGATATTTTCTGAAATTTTAAATTTTTGTCGACTTTTGAATTTTTGCATTTTTTTCGATATTTTTCATTCAACAAATTTTATAATTTTCAAATTTTGTCGATTTCTGTTGAATATATGGCAACGTATTGTTCAACATATGGCAACCTATATATTACGTCTGGTAACATTACAAAAATTGTCATTACATATCAATTATAGAATGGTCACACTTGCATGTGTTTCCTTCCTTCTTGTTTAAATATTCAAAGTGGCTGGTTGTGCGTTTGCAAAGATATAAATATATATCAAATCATAAATTATAAAAATATAATAAATCGGTGTTTCAATTAAATAAATAGGTTACATTTACAACAGGTTATGAGCCCAGTTCACTAAAATTATAAAAATATTAAATATCAATCAAATTATAAGTTTTTTTTCTTCTTGCACAAAATTGTGAAATTTAAAAATTAAAAATGGCAGACAAGGCAAAGCGCAACATAAAACTTTTTGATGGTGAAAAATATGCAATGTGGAAATTTAGAATTCGTGCACTTCTTGCCGAATTAAATGTTTTAAAAGTGATTGATGAAGAAGAACCGAAAGAATTAGATGAAAATTGGCACAAGGCAGAAAGATGTGCAAAGAGCACGCTGATTGAGTACCTCAGCGACTCCTTTCTTAATTTCGCCATAGGCAATCAAACGGCGCGACAGTGTTTTAAGAATTTAGATGCAATGTATGAGCGCAAAAGTCTAGCGTCTCAGCTATCAATTCGCAAGCGTCTTTTATCGCTTAAGTTAGGGAGCGAGACAGCACTATTGAGTCGCTTCAATGTGTTCGATGAATTGATGAGTGAATTGGCTGCTGCTGGCGCCAAGGTCGAAGAGATGGACAGGGTGTCTCATTTGTTGCTAACTCTGCCATCTACATATAATGGTGTAATTACCGCAATAGAAACCTTGTCGGAAGATAGTTTAAATTTGGCATTCGTTAAAAACAGATTATTAGATCATGAGATTAGAATTAAAAACGAAAGTATTGACACAAGTAAGAAAGTTATGAATACAATGACCAATAATATTCATAAAAATAATAATAATAATAATTATAAAAAGAAAAATTATAATTTTAATAAAAGTAATGCTGATCGCAAGCCATATAATACAAAATTCAAATCAAATATAAAATGTCATCATTGTAAAAAAGATGGACACCTTAAAAAGAATTGCTATGCATATAAAAGAAAAATAAATGAACAAAATAAAGAAAACAAACAAGCACAAACAGCAACAACCCAGTCAGGCTTTGCATTTATGATGAACAGTGTTTCAAATACAAATAGTTCTAAAAATTGGAACTTCATCCTCGATTCTGGAGCTACTGACCACTTAATCAACAATGTGGAGATGTTCGCTGACTACATTGAATTGGAATCTCCAATAAGAATTGCTGTGGCTAAGCATGGTCAATTTATTTTTGCAACCAAATGAGGAATTGTTCAACTTTTCAATGGAAATCAAATCACACTTGAAGACGTTCTATATTGCCAAGAAGTTGTTGAAAATTTGATGTCGGTTAAGCGTCTTCAAGAGGCAGGTATGACTGTGGAATTCAATGAAACTGGAGTGAAAATCACTAAAAGCGGAGTGATTGTGGCTGAAAGTGCAGGTATGTACAATGTACCAGTTATTAAATTCACTTAATTCATTTAATGTGTATGCTATTAAATGCACAAAATAAGAATATGTATCGTTTATGGCATGAAAGGTTGGGGCATGTTAGCAAAGAGAAAATGTTAGAAATTAAGAGAAACAATTTATTCATCAATAATAGTCTTCTAGATAAAGTATACCCGGTAGATGATATTTGTGAAGCTTGTTTAAATGGAAAGCAAGCAAGACTACCTTTTGAAAAACGTAAAATAAAAGATTTCATAAAACGAGCATTATTCGTAATTCACTCAGATGTGTGTGGCCCAATAACACCCACTACAATTGATGATAAAAATTATTATGTAATTTTTGTCGATCAGTATACACACTATTGTGTAACATACTAATGAAAAATAAATCAGATGTATTTAATATGTTCAAAGACTTTGTAGCAAAGAGTGAGGCACATTTCAATCTCAAAATTGTCAATCTTTATATTGACAACGGTAGAGAGTATTTGTCAAATGATATGCGAGAATTCTGTGTTCAAAAAGGTGTTAGTTACCATTTAACAGTGCCTCATACACCACAATTGAATGGTGTATCTGAAAGAATGATTCGAACCATTACTGAAAAGGCTCGTGCTATGGTAAATGGTGCGAAACTTGAGAAAAGTTTCTGGGGAGAAGCTGTGCTCACAGCAACATTCTTGATAAATAGAACTCCAAGCACTTGGCAAAAGTACAAAAACGCCTTATGAAATGTGGCACGGTAAAAAGCCAAACTTAAAATATATAAGAGTTTTTGGTTCGACAGTATATGTTCACAACAAGAATAGAAAGAGGAAATTTGATGAAAAATCAATTAAAGGAATTCTTGTTGGTTTTGATAACGATGGCTATAAATTATGGGATGTAACTGAAGAAAAATTTTTTGTTGCTAGAGATGTTGTTACAGATGAAAGAAATATGATAAATTCTAGAGCTGAAAAATATAATATGGATATCCTGAATGATAGTAAGGATGAGAATCAAAGCCATCTTCTGAATGAGAGTAAGGAAAGTGAGCTAATAATTCTTCCGAATGAGAGTAAGAAGACTAATGAAATAAATATCCCGAATGATAGTAAGGGTGAAAATCAAAGTAAACTTCTGAATGATAGTAGGAAGAGTGAACAAATATTTTTTCCGAATGAGAGTAAGAAAAACAATGAACTTGAACAGCCTAGTGATATCATAAATAATCGAAGCAACGAAAATCCAGTAAAGACTGGTGATAATGAAGCTACACGAAGGAGCATTCGGTTACAAAATAAGCCTCAAATATGTTATAAAGAAGACGAAACAGACTTGAACATATTTGTATTAAATGCACATACAATCCTGAATGATGTTCCAAATTCATTTGATGAAATAAAGAACAGAACTGACAAATCGCTTTGGGAAAAAGCTATCAAGTCCGAAATAGATGCTCACGAATTGAATAATACATGGACTATTGTTAAGAGACCTAAGAATATTAATATAGTAGATAATAAATGGGTATTCTCTTTAAAATACGATGAATCGGGTAATCCAATTAGATATAAAGCAAGATTAGTAGCCCGTGGGTTCACACAAGAATATCTAATTGACTATGACGAAACGTTTGCACCTGTCGCTAGGATTACAAGTTTTAGATTCTTATTGACATTGTCAGTACAATATAGTTTAAAGGTACACCATATGGATGTAAAAACTGCCTTCTTAAATGGAACATTAAAAGAGGAAATATATATGAAAATTCCTCAAGGTGTTTCAAGCGACAATGAAAAAGTATGTAAATTGAACAAATCAATTTATGGACTCAAACAAGCTGCCAGATGCTGGTTTGAAGTGTTTGATAAAGCTATAAAAGAGTGTGGGTTTGAAAATTCACAAGTTGATCGTTGAATTTACACTCTTAATAATGGTTCTATCGAGAAAAATATATATGTGCTACTAAACGTAGATGATCTTGTAATCGCAACAGCAGACATGGAAAGGATGACAAATTTCAAAAATTACTTAATGAAGAAGTTTAGAATGACAGACCTTAATGAAATTCGATATTTTATAGGGATAAAAGTAGAAGTAGGCAAAGATAGAATATATCTAAGTCAGTCATCTTACATTAAATCAATTTTAAATAAGTTTAAGATGAATGATTGTAAATCAGCTGATACACCTCTTCAAAGCAAACTTAATTACGAATTATTAAATTCAGACGAAAAATCTGATGCCCCTTGTCGTAATTTAATAGGTTGTTTAATGTACCTTATGCTATGTACCCGTCCAGACTTAGCAACTGCAGTAAATATTCTTAGTAGATACACAAACAAAAACAATGCAGAGTTATGGACAAGTTTGAAAAGGATTCTTAGATACTTAAAAGGTAGTGCGGACATTAAATTGGTTTTTGAAAAAAATCCAAATGTTGAGAACATATTTATTGGTTATGCAGACTCCGACTGGGGTGGAAATGAAAATGATAGAAAAAGTACCACTGGATATCTTTTCAAAATGTTTAATTCAAACTTAATTTGTTGGAATACAAAAAGGCAAAATTCAGTAGCTGCTTCATCGACTGAAGCAGAATACATGGCCTTATTCGAAGCAGTCAGAGAAGCATTATGGTTGAAATCCTTATTAAGAAGCATACATATACAAAATTGGGGTAGACTGGGGGGTAGACTGGGGGGAAGCATATAAGGTAAAGTTGCTGATCGCATTCAACTTGGCGAATGCCAGCGCGATCCTTATACTGCTTTCTTCAAGTCGACGCACTACCTCCACGTGGTTCTCCCTGGAATGTTGCTCAACATCCGTTGTGCGGCATACCAAAGTGCGCGGCGGGAGTCCTGGCTCTTCAAACTAGGTTGTGGCGTAGGACTTGAAATCCACCCACGTAAAAACCAAAAATTCAGTGAAGGAAAGAGAAGCCTCGGATAGACACCGGACTAAAGATAACGACCATAAGAACCGAACAAAGGACAATGATTTGAGAGTATGCACCTGGAATGTGCGAACATTGTACAGACCGGGTGCTGCTCAACAACTAGCGGATACCCTCAATAAATGTAGGGCTGACATCACTGCCATCCAGGAAATGCGATGGATAGGACAAGGTTGCGTGAAGAAGAAGGACTGTGACATATACTACAGCTGCCATCCAGACCGGCATGAATTTGGTTGTGGATTTGTTGTAGGCTCTCGATTGAGGCGCCGGGTCTCTCATTTTACTCCGATAAATGAGAGAATAGCAACAATCCGGGTTACACCCGAATTCTTTAACATCACTCTGATATGCGTGCATGCCCCCACCGAGGAAAAAGACGATGTCGCCAAGGATAACTTTTATGCGGAGCTCGACCGAGCATATGGCCGCTGCCCATCCCATGACATTAAAATCCTCCTCGGAGACTTTAATGCCAAGGTTGGGCGGGAAGGTATCTTTGGTGCCACCGTGGGGCGATATAGTCTGCATGAGACCACTTCGAGCAATGGTCTCAGGCTAGTAGGCTTCGCAGCAGCGCATAACATGGTGGTGCGTAGTACAAGTTTCCGTCATTTGGACATTCATAAGGCATCTTGGCTCTCTCCGGATCGACTGACCAAAAATCAGATCGACCATATTGTGATTGACGGAAGGCATGCATCTAGTATACTTGATGTGCGAACATGGCGGGGTCCTAACATAGACTCCGACCATTACCTTGTTGCAGCCAAGGTACGCATGCGGCTAAGTGCGACGAAGATTGTGCGTCGAAGTATGCCGAGAAGGCTGGACGTCGGGAAGCTGCAATCACAACTGGTGAAGGAAACATTCTCCACTCATGTCTCGGACCTACTGGGACAGACATCTCAAAGACTTGAGGACATCGGCTCTATGTGGGAGCACATAGTGAACTCCTTGAAGGCTTCGGCGGAAGAGGTATTAGGATTCCGGCCTCCACCTAAGAGGAAACCATGGTACGATCAGGAGTGTCGTGACGCAACAGCTGCAAAAGACGTGGCGTACAGAAGAACATTGCAGGCTGGGGCGACACGACGTATAGTCGAAGTATACAGGTCGATGAGAAGGGATGAGAAACGCCTTTTCAGACGCAAGAAACGAGAACACGAAAGGCGAGAGTGCGAGAATGTAGAGAGTTGCAGATGCCGGAACGAAGCTCGGAACTTCTACCAGAGGGTTAAGCGTCTAACCCAAGGCCACAGGACGGTAGGAGTTTCTTGCAGGGATGACAACGGAAACTTGGTCACAGACGCGGATGTTGTGCTGAGGTTATGGAGGGATCACTTCTCAAAGCTTTTGGATGGAGACAACGACGACCTTGACGATGGTGATCCACGAACCACAATCTATGGTACTGACACAGAAGTACCAATCCCGAGCCATATCGAAGTCGGCGATACAGCGCCTTAAGAACAACAAGGCTGCTGGAGCTGATGGCTTACCAGCTGAGCTTTTTAAGGCTGGTGGTGATTTATTGGTAGGGTGCATGCACCAACTAATCAGCAAGATATGGCTCACTGAGAGCATGCCCGAAGATTGGAACCTCAGCATGATCTGTCCTATCCTGAAGAAGGGTGATGCCACGGTGCGCTCCAACTACCGTGGCATTAGTCTTCTTCCGGTCGCATATAAGGTCCTAACGAGCGTATTATGTGAAAAACTGAAACCTCACGCCGAAGCACTGATTGGACCTTATCAGTGCGGTTTCAGGCCTGGAAAATCTACGATTGACCAGATATTCACGTTGCGCCAAATCTTGGAGAAGTCGTACGAAAGTCAGATAGACACCTTCCATCTTTTCGTCGACTACAAGGCAGCTTTTGATAGCCCCCGACGAGATCACCTATATGCCGCCATGTCTGAGCTTGGTATTCCAGCAAAGCTTACGCGGCTTTGCAGAATGACGTTGAGCAACACCATCAGCTCCGTCAAAGTAGGAAATGACCATTCCGAAACCTTTAGTACCAAGTGCGGTCTCAGACAAGGTGACTCGTTGTCTTGTATGCTCTTCAATATCCTAATGGAGAGTATTATAAGGAAGGCTGGTGTGCATCGGACGGGCACAATATTGACAAATAGATGTGTCCAGTTGCTTGGGTATGCCGATGATATTGATATCATTGGGCATACCAAGCGTGATGTTACAGCAGCCTTTGGGGCTATTGAAAAAGAATCGGCTAAAGCTGGTCTGGCAGTGAACATGAGTAAGACAAAGTTTATGGTGTGCTCGAGCAGGGAATCGCGGCGACAAGATTCTCAGCTAGTAGCGGGCAGCTATAACTTTGAGTCCGTCAAGGAGTTTATCTATCTTGGCACTGCTATGACCAGCTCGAATGATGTCAGCCTGGAGATCAAGCGGAGAATCACTCTTGCCAACAGGTGTTACTATGGGCTCAGTAGGCAAATGAGTAGTAGAGTCCTCTCTCGACACACAAAAATTACACTTTACAAGACGCTCATCATGCCGGTACTATTATATGGTGCAGAGTGTTGGACCTTGACACAGGCAGATGCAGCCGCTCTTGGTGTGTTCGAGAGAAAGATTCTCCGCAAGATCTATGGTCCGATTTGCATCGGGGATACCTATCGCATCAGATGGAACCATGAGCTGTATGAGCTTTACGGCGATATGGACGTAGTCAGCAGAGTTGGGAGCCATAGACTTCGCTGGCTGGGTCATATTGCTCGTATGGAGGAAGACGCTCCAGCTCGTAAGGTGTTTGATGCAGTAGTGGTCGGCAATCGGAGGAGAGGAAGACCCCGGATGCGTTGGCAGGATCAAGTGATGGAAGCTCTGTCCTCACTTGGTGTTACCAACTAGAGGAGACGTGCCCAGGACAGAAGCGCGTGGAGGCAACTTTTTCAGGCCGTGACCCAATAGGGTTGTGATGGCCAAATAATATAATATATATATAAAAAATTGAAAACCCGATAATAATTTATGAAGATAATCAAGGATGCATTAGTATAGCTAATAACCCATCATGTCATAAAAGGTCGAAACATATTGATATAAAATATCATTTTGTAAGAGAACGAATAGAAACTAATGATATTTGTCTTGAGTATATACCCACAGAAAATCAACTTGCAGATGTCTTCACAAAGCCGTTGCCAGCAGCTAAATTTTTAAATCTACGCGGGAAACTTGGTCTCATCAATAAAAATTAAAATTAAAAAAAAAAAAAAAAAAAAAAAAAACTTGAAATTAAAGTAACTCCAATTGGAAATAATTATATTTATGTATTATCAAAATTACCATCATTGAAATGAAAAGAAATTTATGGAATTTAATTTAATGTTATATTAATGAATTTTTGATTTATGAACATATTACATTACAATGAATTGAATGTTTAGAATTTAATTTAATTTTATATTAATGAATTTTTTTTTGATTTGTGAACACATTACATTACAATGAATTGAATGTTGAAATTTTAGTTAGAAAAATGTAAATAATTTAAGATCTAACAATGATTTGATTGGGTTTTTCTGGGTTTTCCCCAATCCATGCAGCGAATGCTGAATCATTATATTGTAACTCCCCAGATATGCACACAAGCCAAAATCATTAATGAAAATGAAATACACTATAATATAACTATTTGTAATACAATTTTTGAGGGGGCGTGTTGAATATATGGCAACCTATATATTACGTCTGGTAACATTACAAAAATTGTCATTACATATCAATTATAGAATGGTCACACTTGCATGTGTTTCCTTCCTTCTTGTTTAAATATTCAAAGTGGCTGGTTGTGCGTTTGCAAAGATATAAATATATATAAAATCATAAATTATAAAAATATAATAAATCGGTGTTTCAATTAAATAAATAGGTTACATTTACAACAATTTCTTTATTAAGAGAATTTTGTGATATTGTCGATTTTACAGTTTTTACAATTTTGGAAATAATGTTTTTTTTTATAAATTTTTCGAAATTTTAAATTTTTTGTGATTTTTGATTTTTGGGATTTTTTTCATTTTTCTTAATATTTTTAATTCAACATATATATCAATTTTCCAATTTTGTCAATTTCTTTTTTTTTAATAAAATTTCGGATATTTTTCGAAGATTGTAATTTTGTGAGCTTTCACGTATTTTTCGATTTTTGAATTTCAACAAATCTTACAATCTTCCAATTTTGTCGATTTGTTAATTAAGAGAACATTGTGATTTTGTCGATTTTAGAATTTTTATTATTTTGAAAAAATTTTCTTTTTTACATTGAATTTCGGAATTTTTCCAAAATTTAAAATTTTTATCGATTTTTTAATTTTAGAAATATTTGTGTTTTTATCGATATTTTTAGTTTTAAATTTTTGTCCATTATTGAATTTTGGGAATATGTGGACTTTCCTTGACATTTTTAATTTAACAAATTTTACAATTTTACAATTTTGTCGAATTTTTAATTAAAAGAACTTTATGATTTTGTCAATTTTACAGTTTTTACTATTTAAAGAAAAAAATGTTCTATTTTTCATCGAATTTTGGAATTTTTCCGAAATTTAAAATTTTTGTAGATTTTTTAATTTTGGAATTTTTGCAATTTTACGATATTTTTAATTCAATAAATTTTACAATTTTCAAATTTTATCGATTTCTTTATTTAGCGAATTTTGAGATTTTGGCGATTTTACAGTTTTTACAATTTTGAAAAATTGTCTTTTTTTTTTAAATTTTTCGAAATTTAATTTTTTTTGTCGATTTTTGAATGTTTGGAGATTTTGCATTTTCCATGATATTTTTAATTCAAAAAATTTTACAATTTTCCAATTTTGTCGATTTTTTAATTTAGACAGTTTTGTGATTTTGTCGATTTTACAGTTTTTACTCTTCTTAAAATATTTTCTTTTTTTTATTTTTTTTAAAGTTTTTCAAAATTTTAAATTTTTG
Source organism: Drosophila formosana (assembly GCA_035045625.1). NCBI lineage: Eukaryota > Metazoa > Arthropoda > Insecta > Diptera > Drosophilidae > Drosophila > Drosophila formosana. The sequence continues at coordinate 20,701 of JAWNOW010000033.1, forward strand.
TCGATTTTTGAATTTTGTGACTTTTTGCATTTTTATCGACATTTTTAATTCAACAAATTTTACAATTTTCAATTTTTTTCGATTTCTTTATTTAGAGAATTTTGTGATTTTGTCGATATTACAGTTTTTACAATTTTGAAAAAAATTTTCTTTTTTTAATAAATTTTTCGAAGTTTTAAATTTTTGTCGACATTAGAAGTTTGGGAATTTTTGCATTTTTTTCGATATTTTCAATTCAACATATATTACAATTTTCTAATTTTGTCGAGTTCATAATTTAGAGAAATTTATGATTTTGTCGATTTTACAGTTTTTACTATTTTGAACCAAATTTTCTTTTTTTCGTCAACTTCGGAATTATTCTAAAATTAAAAATTTTTGTCGATTTTTGAATTTTGGGAATGTTTGAATTTTTTTCGATATTTTTAATTCAATAAATTTTACAATTTTTAAATTTACTTAGAGAACTTGGTGATTTTGTCGATGTTACAGTTTGCTATTTTGAAAAAATTTTCTTTTTTATAAAATTTCGGATATTTTCCGAAATTTCAAATTTTGTCAATTTGTAAATTTTGTGAATTTTCGCGTATTTCTCGATATTTTTAATTCAACAAATTTTACAATTTTCCATTTTTTTAGATTTGTGAATTAAGAGAACTTTGTGATTTTGTCGATTTTACAGTTTTTATACCCGATACCCATAGGGTAGAAGGGTATTATAACTTAGTGCCAACAGAAAATGTAGAAGGAGGCATCTCCGACCCCATAAAGTATATATATTCTTGATCAGAGTCAACAGCCGAGACGATATAGCCATGTCCGTCTGTCTGTCTGTCCGTCTGTCTCTCCGTATGAACACCTGGATCTCAGAGACTATAAGACATAGAGACACCAAATTTGGCAAAAAGGTGCCTTCATGCCCTACGCAGATCAAGTTTATTTCAAAAGTTGGATGCCACGCCCCCTTCGCCCACAATAAGCATTAATCTAGAAAAAGTCAAGTTTTTTTGTATGTAAATTGCGTATAACTCCAAAAGTTCTTTGTGTAATGATGTGTAATTTGGTATCCCATCTGCGCTTGACACTCTTAATATATTTTGGTACAAATCGGATAAGTAGAACAAACGTTATTCGATAAATTATTTATCAAAATTTTTGTGCCCAGTGCATATGGACGTACTATGTGTGTGAATGACCTAGAGATATCAAATTTGGTGACAGTATTCGTGTAGGTCTTACGCAGATCAAGTTTGTTTTAGATTTTTGCCACGCCCCTTTCCGCCCCCAAAAACTGTAAAAGCCGTAATAATAGACATAGAGCATTGAATTTTGGTATGCATAATAACAATTATATTCTCAATGATTTCTGTGAATTTGGTTGAGATATAATGAAACACAAGGAAGTTATTCATGAATCAATTTTATATGCAAAATTCACTTGCAGCTACTCGCGCAGTTAGTTGGCAGCGTGACCATGTCGGTATTTAATGGATTTAAAAAAAATATGTATATACAAAAGAAAACACATTTCAGTATATTCTGTGGTATATTTCTTGTTAAAATACCATTTAAGCTTTTTGTATTCTCTCGAAATGGGTTGGGTCGAGCAATCTCGACTGTAGCTTTCTTACTTGTTACTATTTAAAAAAAAAAAATGTTTATTATTTTGAAAAGATTTTCTTTTTTACATCGAATTTTGGAATTTTTCCGAAATTTAAAATTTTTGTTGATTTTTGGATTTTTTGAAATTTTTGCATTTTTATTGATATTTTTAGTTTTAAATGTTTGTGAATTTTTTAATTTTGTGATTTTTGCATTTTTATCGACATTTTTAATTCAACAAATTTTACAATTTTCAAATTTTGTCGATTTTTTTATTTAGAGAATTTTGTGATATTGTCGATTTTACAGTTTTTACAATTTTGAAAAAAATGTTCTTTTTTTATAAATTTTTCGAAGTTTTAAATTTTTGTCAAATTTTGAATTTTGGGAATTTTTGCATTTTCTTCGATATTTTCAATTCAACATATATATTGAACATATTGAATTTTTTCGAGTTCATAATATTGAGAAATTTATGATTTTGTCGATTTTACAGTTTTTACTATTTTAAAAATTTTTTTCGTTTTTTCATCTAATTTTGGAATTTTTTCCAAAATTGAATTTTTTTTTTATAAATTTTTCGAAATTTTAAAATTGTTGTGATTTTTGAATTTTGCGATTTTTTTCATTTTTCTTAATATTTTTAATTCAACAAATATAACAATTTTCCCATTTTGTCAATTTCATTTTTTTTAATAAAATTTCGGATATTTTTCGAAATTTTTAATTTTGTGAGCTTTCACGTATTTTTCGATTTTTGAATTTCAACAAATCTTACAATCTTCCAATTTTGTCGATTTCTTAATTAAGAGAACATTGTGATTTTGTCGATTTTACAGTTTTTATTATTTTGAAAAAATTTTCTTTTTTACATCAAATTTCGGAATTTTTCCGAAATTTAAAATTTTTGTCGATTTTTTAATTTTAGAAATATTTGTGTTTTTATTGTTTTAATTAATTAATTGTTTGTGTTTTAATTAGTTTTAAATTTTTGTCCATTATTGAATTTTGGGAATATGAGGACTTTCCTTGATATTTTTAATTTAACAAATTTTACAATTTTACAATTTTGTCGAATTCTTAATTAAAAGAACTTTATGATTTTGTCAATTTTACAGTTTTTACTATTTAAAGAAAAAAATGTTCTATTTTTCATCAAATCTTGGAATTTTTCCGAAATTTAAAATTTTTGTGGTTTTTGAATTTTGGGAATTTTTGCATTTTTATTGATATTTTTAGTTTTAAATGTTTGTGAATTTTTAAATTTTGTGATTTTTGCATTTTTATCGACATTTTTAATTAAACAAATTTTACAATTTTCAAATTTTATCGATTTCTTTATTTAGAGAATTTTGTGATTTTGTCGATTTTACAGTTTTTACAATTTTGAAAAAAATTTTCTTTTTTTAATAAATTTTTTGAAGTTTTAAATTTTTGTCGACATTAGAATTTTGGGAATTTTTGCATTTTTTTTTCGATATTTTCAATTCAACATATATTACAATTTTCTAATTTTGTCGAGTTCATAATTTAGAGAAATTTATGATTTTGTCGATTTTACAGTTTTTACTATTTTAAAAAATTTTTTCTTTTTTCATCTAATTTCGGAATTTTTTCCAAAATTTAAAATTTTTGTGGATTTTTGAATTTTGGGAATTTTTGCAATTTTTTCGATATTTTTAATTCAACAAATATTACAATTTTCCCATTTTGTCGAGTTCTTAATTTAGAGAAATTTGCGAGATTACAGTTTTTATTGTTTTTACAGTTTTAACAATTAAAAAAAAATTTTTTTTTCGATATTTGGATATTTTCTGAAATTTTAAATTTTTGTCGATTTTTGAATTTTTGCATTTTTTTCGATATTTTTCATTCAACAAATTTTATAATTTTCAAATTTTGTCGATTTCTTTATTTAGAGAATTTTGTGATATTGTCGATTTTACAGTTTTTACAATTTTGGAAATAATGTTTTTTTTTTATAAATTTTTCAAAATTTTAAATTTTTTGTGATTTTTGAATTTTGGGATTTTTTTCATTTTTCTTAATATTTTTAATTCAACAAATATAACAATTTTCCAATTTTGTCAATTTCTTTTTTTTTAATAAAATTTCGGATATTTTTCGAAATTTTTAATTTTGTGAGCTTTCACGTATTTTTCGATTTTTGAATTTCAACAAATCTTACAATCTTCCAATTTTGTCGATTTCTTAATTAAGAGAACATTGTGATTCTGTCGATTTTACAGTTTTTATTATTTTGAAAAAATTTTCTTTTTTACATCGAATTTCGGAATTTTTCCGAAATTTAAAATTTTTGTCGATTTTTTAATTTTAGAAATATTTGTGTTTTTATCGATATTTTTAGTTTTAAATTTTTGTCCATTATTGAATTTTAGGAATATGTGGACTTTCCTTGATATTTTTAATTTAACAAATTTTACAATTTTACAATTTTGGCGAATTCTTAATTAAAAGAACTTTATGATTTTGTCAATTTTACAGTTTTTACTATTTTACAAAAAAATGTTCTATTTTTCATCAAATTTCGGAATTTTTCCAAAATTTAAAATTTTTGTGGTTTTTGAATTTTGGGAATTTTTGCATTTTTTTTGATATTTTTAGTTTTAAATTTTTGTGAATTTTTGAATTTTGTGACTTTTTGCATTTTTATCGACATTTTTAATTCAACAAATTTTACAATTTTCAAATTTTTTCGATTTCTTTATTTAGAGAATTTTGTGATTTTGTCGATTATACAGTTTTTACTATTTTGACAAAATTATCTTTTTTTTATAAAATTTCGGATATTTTCCGAAATTTGAAATTTTTGTCAATTTGTAAATTTTGCGAATTTTCGTGTATTTCTCGATATTTTTAATTTATCAAATTTTACAATTTTCCAATTTTGTCGATTTGTTAATTAAGAGAACTTTGTGATTTTGACGATTTTACAGTTTTTACTTTTTTGGAAATTTTTTCTTTTTTCCATCGAATTTCAGAATTTTTTCGAAATTTTACATTTGTTTCGATATTTGAATTTTTGAAAAATTTCAATAAAAATTTTTATTTTAAAAAAATTTCCTTTTTTTCATCTAATTTTGGTTTTTTTTTTCAAAATTTTAAAATTTTAGTGGATTTTTGAATTTTGGGAATTTTTGCATTTTTCTCGATATTTCTAATTTAACAAATTTTAAAATTTTCCAATTTTGTCGAGTTCTTAATTTAGAGAAATTTGCGAGATTACAGTTTTTACAATTTAAAATAAAATTTTTTTTTTTTTTTTTTTTTTTTTTTTTTTTTATTTTCGAGTTTTCGAAATTTTCTGAAATTTTAAATATTTGCCGATTTTTGAATTTTAGGAATTTTGCATTTTCCTTGATATTTTTAATTCAACAAATTTTAAAATTTTCCAATTTTGTCGATTTTTTAATTTAGAGAATTTTGTGATTTTGTCGATTTCACAGTTTTTACTATTTTGAACCAAATTTTCTTTTTTTCATCGAAATTCGGAATTATTCCAAAATTAAAAATTTTTGTCTATTTTTGAATTTTGGGAATTTTTGCATTTTCCTTGATATTTTTAATTCAACAAATTTTACAATTTTTCAATTTTGTCGATTTGTTAATTAAGAGAACTTTGTGATTTTGTCGATTTTACAGTTTTTATTAATTTGAAACAATTTTCTTTTTACATCGAATTTCGTAATTTTTCCGAAATTTAAAATTTTTGTCGATTTTTGGATTTTTTGAAATTTTTGCATTTTTTATTATTGATATTTTTATACCCGCTACACATAGGGTAGAAGGGTATTATGACTTAGTGCCAACAGAAAATGTATGTAACAGGCAGAAGGAGGCATCTCCGACCCCATAAAGTATATATATTCTTGATCAGCGTCAACAGCCGAGACGATATAGCCATGTCCGTCTGTCCGTCTGTCTGTCCGTATGAACACCTGGATCTCAGAGACTATAAGACATAGACACACCAAATTTGGCAAAAAGGTTCCTTCATACCCTACGCAGATCAAGTTTATTTCAAAAGTTGGATGCCACGCCCCCTTCGCCCACAATAAGCATTAATCTAGAAAAAGTCAAGTATTTTTTTATGTAAATCGCGTATAACTCCTAAAGTTCTTTGTGTAATGATGTGTAATTTGGTAACCCATCTGCGCTTGATACTCTTAATATACCCTGTAATTTTGGTACAAATCGGATTGGTAGTACAAAAGTTATTCGATAAATTATTTATCAAAATTTTTGTGCCCAGTGCATATGGACGTACTATGTGTGTGAATGACCTAGAGATATCAAATTTGGAAACAGTATTCGTGTAGGTCTTACGCAGATCAAGTTTGTTTTAGATTTTTGCCACGCCCTTTTCCGCCCCAAAAAACTGTAAAAGCCGTAATAATAGACCTAGAGCATTGAATTTTGGTATGTAATAATAATTATATTCTCAATGACTCCTGTGAATTTGGTTGAGATCGAATGAAAAACATGGAAGTTATTAATGAATCAATTTTATATGCAAAATTCAGTTGCAGCTGCTCGCGCTTTATTTGTTTAGTTGACAGAGTGACCATGTCGGTATTTAATGGATTTAAACAAAAATATCTATATACCAAAAAACAAATTTTAGTATATTCGGTGGTATATTTTTTGTTAAAATATCATTCAAGCTTTTTGTTTTCTGTCGAAATGGGTTGCGGGTATAATACGGTCGAGAACTCTCGACTGTAGCTTTCTTACTTGTTTTATAATATTTCGGATATTTTCCGAAATTTTAAGTTTTTGTCAATTTGTAAATTTTGCGCATTTTCGCTTATTTCTCGATATTTTTAATTCAACACATTTTACAATTTTTCAATTTTGTCGATTTGTTAATTAATAAAACTTTGTGATTTTGTCGATCTTACAGTTTCAACAAATTTTACAATTTTCCAATTTTGTCGATTTTTTTATTTAGAGAATTTTGTGATATGGTCGATTTTACAGTTTTTACAATTTTGGAAATAATGTTCTTTTTTTTAAATTTTTCAAAATTTTATAATTGTGAGGATTTTTGGATTTTGGGAATTTTTGCACTTTCCTTGATATTTTTAATGCAAAAAATTTTAAAATTTTTTGTCGAATTCTTAATTAATAAGAACTTTGTGATTTTGTCGATTTTAGAGTTTTTATTATTTTAAAAACAAATTTCTTTTTTCACCAAATTTTTTTAATTTTTCAAAATTTAAAATTTTTGTGGAATTTTGAGTTTTTGGGAATTTTTGCATTGTTCTCGATATTTTAAATTCAACAAATTTTACAATTTTCAAATTTTATCGATCTCTTCATTTAGAGAATTTTGTGATTTTGTCGATTTTACAATTTTTACAATTTTGAAAAAAAATTCTTTTTTTTTTAATTTTTCGAAATTTAAATTTTTTGTCGATTTTTTAATTTTGGGAGATTTTGCATTTTCCATGATATTTTTAATTCAACAAATTTTACAATTTTCAAATTTTGTCGATTTTTGTATTTATTGAAATTTTTGCATTTTTATTGATATTTTTAGTTTTAAATTTTTGTGGATTTTTGAATTTTGGGAATTATTGCATCTTTTTCGATATTTGTAATTCAACAAATTTTACAATTTTCAAATTTTGTCGATTTTTTTATTTAGAGAATTTTGTGATATTGTCGATTTTACAGTTTTTACAATTTTGAAAAAAATGTTCTTTTTTTTATAAATTTTTCGAAGTTTTAAATTTTTGTCAAATTTTGAATTTTGGGAATTTTTGCATTTTCTTCGATATTTTCAATTCAACATATATATTGAACATATTGAATTTTGTCGAGTTCATAATATAGAGAAATTTATGATTTTGTCGATTTTACAGTTTTTACTATTTTAAAAATTTTTTTCGTTTTTTCATCTAATTTTGGAATTTTTTCCAAAATTGAATATTTTTTTTATAAATTTTTCGAAATTTTAAAATTTTTGTGATTTTTGAATTTTGGGATTTTTTTCATTTTTCTTAATATTTTTAATTCAACAAATATAACAATTTTCCCATTTTGTCAATTTTTTTTTGTTTTAATAAAATTTCGGATATTTTTAATTTTGTGAGCTTTCACGTATTTTTCGATTTTTGAATTTCAACAAATCTTACAATCTTCCAATTTTGTCGATTTCTTAATTAAGAGAACATTGTGATTCTGTCGATTTTACAGTTTTTATTATTTTGAAAAAAATTTTCTTTTTTACATGGAATTTCGGAATTTTTCCGAAATTTAAAATTTTTGTCGATTTTTTAATTTTAGAAATATTTGTGTTTTTATCGATATTTTTAGTTTTAAATTTTTGTCCATTGTTGAATTTTAGGAATATGTGGACTTTCCTTGATATTTTTAATTTAACAAATTTTACAATTTTACAATTTTGTCGAATTCTTAATTAAAAGAACTTTATGATTTTGTCAATTTTACAGTTTTTACTATTTTACAAAAAAATGTTCTATTTTTTATCAAACTTCGGAATTTTTCCAAAATTTAAAATTTTTGTGGTTTTTGAATTTTGGGAATTTTTGCATTTTTTTTGATATTTTTAGTTTTAAATTTTTGTGAATTTTTGAATTTTGTGACTTTTTGCATTTTTATCGACATTTTTAATTCAACAAATTTTACAATTTTCAAATTTTTTCGATTTCTTTATTTAGAGAATTTTGTGATTTTGTCGATTATACAGTTTTTACTATTTTGAAAAAATTTTCTTTTTTTTATAAAATTTCGGATATTTTCCGAAATTTGAAATTTTTGTCAATTTGTAAATTTTGCGAATTTTCGTGTATTTCTCGATATTTTTAATTCATCAAATTTTACAATTTTCCAATTTTGTCGATTTGTTAATTAAGAGAACTTTGTGATTTTGACGATTTTACAGTTTTTACTATTTTGGAAATTTTTTCTTTTTTCCATCGAATTTCATAATTTTTTCGAAATTTTACATTTGTGTCGATATTTGAATTTTTGAAAAATTTCAATAAAAATTTTTATTTTAAAAAAATTTCCTTTTTTTCATCTAATTTTGGTTTTTTTTTTCAAAATTTTAAAATTTTAGTGGATTTTTGAATTTTGGGAATTTTTGCATTTTTCTCGATATTTATAATTTAACAAATTTTAAAATTTTCAATTTTGTCGAGTTCTTAATTTAGAGAAATTTGCGAGATTACAGTTTTTACAATTTAAAATAAAATTTTTTATTTTCGAGTTTTCGAAATTTTCTGAAATTTTAAATATTTGCCGATTTTTGAATTTTAGGAATTTTGCATTTTCCTTGATATTTTTAATTAAACAAATTTTAAAATATTCCAATTTTGTCGATTTTTTAATTTAGAGATCTTTGTGATTTTGTCGATTTCACAGTTTTTACTATTTTGAACCAAATTTTCTTTTTTTCATCGAAATTCGGAATTATTCCAAAATTAAAAATTTTTGTCTATTTTTGAATTTTGGGAATTTTTGCATTTTCCTTGATATTTTTAATTCAACAAATTTTACAATTTTTTAATTTTGTCGATTTGTTAATTAAGAGAACTTTGTGATTTTGTCGATTTTACAGTTTTTATTAATTTGAAACAATTTTCTTTTTACATCGAATTTCGTAATTTTTCCGAAATTTAAAATTTTTGTCGATTTTTGGATTTTTTGAAATTTTTTATTTTTGATATTTTTTTATTATTGATATTTTTATACCCGCTACCCATAGGGTAGAAGGATATTATGACTTAGTGCCAACAGAAAATGTATGTAACAGGCAGAAGAAGGCATCTCCGACCCCATAAAGTATATATATTCTTGATCAGCGTCAACAGCCGAGACGATATAGCCATGTCCGTCTGTCCGTCTGTCTGTCCGTATGAACACCTGGATCTCAGAGACTATAAGACATAGAGACACCAAGTTTGGCAAAAAGGTTAATTTCAAAAGTTGGATGCCGCGCCCCCTTCGCCCACAATAAACATTAATCTAGAAAAAGTCAAGTTTTTTTTATGTAAATCGCGTATAACTCCAAAATTTCTTTGTGTAATGATGTGCAATTTGCAATCCCATCTGCTCTTGACACTCTTAATATACCCTGTAATTCTGGTACAAATCGGATAAGTAGAACAAAAGTTATTCGTTAAATTATTTATCAAAATTGTTGTGCCCAATGCATATGGACGTTTTAAGTGTGTGAATGACCTAGAGATATTAAATTTAGTGACAGTATTCGTGTAGGTCTTACGCAGATCAAGTTTGTTTTAGATTTTTGCCATGCACCTTTCCGCCCCCAAAAACTGTAAAAGCCGTAATAACAGACCTAGAGCATTGAATTTTGGTATGCATAATAGCAATGATAGTCTGAATGACTCCTGTGAATTTGGTTGAAATCGAATAAAAATCGAGGAAGTTATTAAAGAATCAATTTCATATGCAAAATTCAGTTGCAGCTGCTCGCGCTTTGATTGTTTAGTTGACAGTGTAACCATGTCGGTGTTGTGAATTTTTAGCCGCTATTTTCAAATATATACAAAAAGTTTCAGTATATTTTTGGTATATTTGTTGTTAAAATATCATTAAAATTTTTTTTTCTCTCGAAATGGGTTGCGGGTATCATACGGTCGAGCACTCTCGACTATAGCTTTCTTACTTGTTGCATTTTTACGATAGTTTTAATTCAACAAATTTTACAATTTTTAAATTTCGTCGATTTCATTATCTAGAGAGTTTTGTGATTTTGTCGATTTTACAGTTTTTACAATTTTGGAAATAATGATCTTTATACCCGCTACCCATAGGGTAGAAGGGTATTATGACTTAGTGCCAACAGAAAATGTATGTAACAGGCAGAAGGAGGCATCTCCGACCCCATAAAGTATATATATTCTTGATCAGCGTCAACAGCCGAGACGATATAGCCATGTCCGTCTGTCCGTCTGTCAGTCTGTCCGTCTGTCTGTCCGTATGAACACCTGGATCTCAGAGACTATAAGACATAGAGACACCAAATTTGGCAAAAAGGTTCCTTCATACCCTACGCAGATCAAGTTTATTTCAAAAGTTGAATGCCACGCCCCCTTCGCCCACAATAAGCACTAATCTAGAAAAAGTCAAGTTTTTTTTATGTAAATCGCGTATAACTCCAAAATTTCTTTGTGTAATGATGTGCAATTTGCAATCCCATCTGCTCTTGACACTCTTAATATACCCTGTTATTTTGGTACAAATCGGAAAAGTAGAACAAAAGTTATTCGTTAAATTATTTATCAAAATTTTTGTGCCCAGTGCATATGGACGTATTAAGTGTGTGAATGACCTAGAGATATCAAATTTGGTGACAGTATTCGTGTAGGTCTTACGCAGATCAAGTTTGTTTTAGATTTTTGCCACGCCCCTTTCCGCCCCCAAAAACTGTAAAAGCCGTAATAATAGACCTAGAGCATTGAATTTTGGTATGCAAAATAACAATGATAGTCTGAATAACTCCTGTGAATTTGGTTGAAATCGAATAAAAATCGAGGAAGTTTTAAAGAATCAATTACTTATGCAAAATTCACTTGCTGCTGCTCGCGCTTTGATTGTTTGGTTGACAGTGTAACCATGTCGGTGTTGTGAATTTTTAGCCGCTATTTTCAAATATATACAAAAAGTTTCAGTATATTTTTGGTATATTTGTTGTTAAAATATCATTAAAATTTTTTTTTCTCTCGAAATGGGTTGCGGGTATCATACGGTCGAGGACCCTCGACTGTAGCTTTCTTACTTGTTGCATTTTTACAATATTTTTAATTCAACAAATTTTGCAATTTTCAAATTTTGTCGATTTCATTATCTGGAGAATTTTGAGATTTTGTCGATTACAGTTTTTACAATTTGGAAATAATGTTCTTTTTTATACCCGCTACCCATAGGGTAGAAGAGTATTATGACTTAGTGCCAACAGAAAATGTATGTAACAGGCAGAAGGAGGCATCTCCGACCCCATAAAGTATATATATTCTTGATCAGCGTCAACAGCCGAGACGATATAGCCATGTCCGTCTGTCCGTCTGTCCGTCTGTTAGTCTGTCAGTCTGTCAGTCTGTCCGTCTGTATGAACACCTAGATCTCAGAGACTATAAGAGCTAGAGCTACCAAATTTGAGGACAGTACTCCTATAGGTCCTGCGCAGATCAAGTTTATTTCAAAAGTTGGATGCCACGCCCCTTTCCGCCCCCACAAGTCTGTAAAAGCCGTAATAATAGACCTAGAGCATTGAATTTTGGTATGCATAATAACAATTATATTCTCAATGACTCCTGTGAATTTGGTTGAGATCGAATGAAAAACAAGGAAGTTATTAAAGAATCAATTTTATATGCAAAATTCACTTGCAGCTGCCCGCGCTTTGTTTGTTTAGTTGACAGTATGACCATAACGGTGTTGTGGATTTTTACCCGCTATTTTCAAATATATACAAAAAACAAGTTTTAGTATATTCGGTATATTTTTTGTTAAAATATCATTTAAGTTTTTTGTTTTCTCTCGAAATGGGTTGCGGGTATCATACGGTCGAGCACTCTCGACTGTAGCTTTCTTACTTGTTTTATAAATTTTTTCAAAATTTTAAATTTTTGTCGATTTTTGAATTTTGGGTATTTTGCATTTTCCTTGATATTTTTAATTCAACAAATTTTAAAATTCTCCAATTTTGTCGATTTTATAATTAAGAGAACTTTGTGATTTTGTCGATTTGACAGTTTTTACTATTTTGAACCAAATTTTCTTTTTTTCATCAAAATTCGGAATTATTCCAAAATTAAAAATTTTTGTCGATTTTTGAATTTTGGGAATTTTTACATTTTCCTTGATATTTTTAATTCAACAAATTTTATAATTTTTCAATTTTGTCGATTTGTTAATTAAGAGAACTTTGTGATTTTGTCGATTTCACAGTTTTTATTATTTTGAAAAAATTTTCTTTTTGACATCGAATTTCGTAATTTTTCCGAAATTTAACATTTTTTTCGATTTTTGGATTTTTTGAAATTTTTGCATTTTTATACCCGCTACCCTTAGGGTAGAAGGGTATTATAACTTAGTGCCAACAGAGAATGTATGTAACAGGCAGAAGGAGGCATCTCCGACCCCATAAAGTTTATATATTCTTGATCAGTGTCAACAGCCGAGACGATATAGCCATGTCCGTCTGTCCGTCTGTCCGTCTGTATGAACACCTAGATCTCAGAGACTATAAGAGCTAGAGCTACCAAATTTGGGGACAGTACTCCTATAGGTGCTACGCAGATCAAGTTTATTTCAAAAGTTGGATGCCACGCCCCTTTCCGCCCCCAAAAACTGTAAAAGCCGTAATAATAGACCTAGAGCATTGAATTTTGGTATGCATAATAATAATTATATTCTCAATGACTCCTGTGAATTTGGTTGAGATCGAGTGAAAAACAAGGAAGTTATTAATGAATCAATTTTATATGCAAAATTCACTTGCAGCTGCTCGCGCTTTGTTTGTTTAGTTGACAGTGTGACCATGTCGGTTATGTGGATTTTTAACCGTTATTTTCAAATATATACAAACAAAACACAAAATTCAGTATATTTTTGGTATATTTGTTGTTAAAATACCATTAAAATTTTTTTTCTCTCGAAATGGGTTGCGGGTATCATACGGTCGAGCACTCTCGACTGTAGCTTTCTCACTTGTTAGTTTTAAATTTTTGTGAATTTTTGAATTTTGGGACTTTTTGCATTTTTATCGACATTTTTAATTCAACAAATTTTACAATTTTCAAATTTTGTCGATTTCTTTATTTAGAGAATTTTGTGATATTGTCGATTTTACAGTTTTTACAATTTTGAAAAAATTTTTCTTTTTTTTAATAAATTTAAAATTTTTGTCAATTTTTGAATTTTGGAAATTTTTGGAATTTTTTTCGATATTTTTTTTGTCGAGTTTTTAATTTAGAGAAATTTGCAAGATTACTGTTTTTACAGTTTTTAGATTTAAAAAAAAAAAATTTTTTTCAATTTTTGGAAATTTTATGAAATTTTAAATTTTTGTCGATTTTTTAATTTTGGGTTTTTTTGCATTTTTTCGATATATTTAATTCAACAAATTTTACAAATTTTCAAATTTTGTCGATTTGCTATTTTGAAAAAATTTTCTTTTTTTATAAAATTTCGGATATTTTCAGAAATTTCAAATTTTGTCAATTTGTAAATTTTGTGAATTTTCCCGTATTTCTCGATATTTTTAATTCAACAAATTTTACAATTTTACAATTTTTTCGATTTCTTTATTTAGAGAACTTTGTGATTTTGTCGATTTTACAAATTTTACTATGTTGAAAAAATTTTCATTTTTATACCCGCTACCCATAGGGTAGAAGGGTATTATAACTTAGTGCCAACAGAAAATGTATGTAACAGGCAGAAGGAGGTATCTCCGACCCCATAAAGTATATATATTCTTGATCAGCGTCAACAGCCGAGACGATATAGCCATGTCCGTCTGTCCGTCTGTCTGTCCATATGAACACCTGGATCTCAGAGACTATAAGACATAGAGACACCAAGTTTGGCAAAAAGGTTCCTTCATACTCTACACAGATTAAGTTTATTTCAAAAGTTGGATGCCGCGCCCCCTTCGCCCACAATAAGCATTAATCTAGAAAAAGTCAAGTTTTTATGTAAATCGCTTATAACTCCAAAATTTCTTTGTGTAATGATGTGCAATTTGGAATCCCAACTGCTTTTGACACTCTTAATATACCCTGTAAACTTTGGTACAAATCGGATAATTAGAACAAAAGTTATTCGTGAAATTATTTATCAAAATTGTTGTGCCCAGTGCATATGGACGTTTTAAGTGTGTGAATGACCTAGAGATATTAAATTTAGTGACAGTATTCGTGTAGGTCTTACGCAGATCAAGTTTGTTTTAGATTTTTGCCACGCCCCTTTCCGCCCCCAAAACTGTAAAAGCCGTAATAATAGACCTAGAGCATTGAATTTTGGTATTAAAGTTATTAAAGAATCAATTTCATATGCAAAATTCAGTTGCAGCTGCTCGCGCTTTATTTGTTTAGTTGACAGAGTGACCATGTCGGTATTTAATGGATTTAAACAAAAATATCTATATACCAAAAAACAAATTTTAGTATATTCGTTGGTATATTTTTTGCTAAAATATCATTCAAGCTTTTTGTTTTCTCTCGAAATGGGTTGCGGGTATCATACGGTCGAGAACTCTCGACTGTAGCTTTCTTACTTGTTTTATAATATTTCGGATATTTTCCGAAATTTTAAGTTTTTGTCAATTTGTAAATTTTGCGAATTTTTGCTTATTTCTCGATATTTTTAATTCAACACATTTTACAATTTTTCAATTTTGTCGATTTGTTAATTAATAAAACTTTGTGATTTTGTCGATCTTACAGTTTCAACAAATTTTACAATTTTCCAATTTTGTCGATTTTTTTATTTAGAGAATTTTGTGATATTGTCGATTTTACAGTTTTTACAATTTTGGAAATAATGTTCTTTTTTTTAAATTTTTCAAAATTTTATAATTGTGAGGATTTTTGGATTTTGGGAATTTTTGCACTTTCCTTGATATTTTTAATGCAAAAAATTTTAAAATTTTTTGTCGAATTCTTAATTAATAGAACTTTGTGATTTTTTCGATTTAAGAGTTTTTATTATTTTAAAAACAAATTTCTTTTTTCACCAAATTTTTTTAATTTTTCAAAATTTAAAATTTTTGTGGAATTTTGAGTTTTTGGGAATTTTTGCATTGTTATCGATATTTTAAATTCAACAAATTTTACAATTTTCAAATTTTATCGATCTCTTCATTTAGAGAATTTTGTGATTTTGTCGATTTTACAATTTTTACAATTTTGAAAAAAAAATTGTTTTTTTTTTAATTTTTCGAAATTTAAATTTTTTGTCGATTTTTTAATTTTGGGAGATTTTGCATTTTCCATGATATTTTTAATTCAAAAAAATTTTACAATTTTCAAATTTTGTCGATTTTTGGATTTTTTGAAATTTTTGCATTTTTATTAATATTTTTAGTTTTAAATTTTGGTGGATTGTTGAAATTTGGGATTTTTTGCATATCGATCGATATTTTTAATTCAACAAATTTACCAATTTTCAAATTTTGTTGATTTCTTTATTTAGAGAACTTTGTGATTTTGTCGAACTTACATTTTTTACTATTTTGAAATAATTTTCTTTTTTTTTAAGTTTTTCAAAATTTTTAATTTTGTCGATTTTTGAATTTTGGGATATTTTTCCTTGATATTTTTAATTCAACAAAGTTTAAAATTTTCCAATTTTGTCGAGTTCATAATTTAGAGAAATTTATGACTTTTTCGATCTTACTGTTTTTACAATTTAAAAAATTTTTTCGTTTTTTCATCTAATTTTGGAATTTTATCCAAAATTTAATATTTTTGTGGATTTTTGAATTTTTAGATTTTTTGCAATTTTTTCGATATTTTTAATTCAACAAATATTACAATTTTCCCATTTTGTCGAGTTCTTAATTTAGAGAAATTACAGTTTTTACTGTTTTTACAGTTTTTACAATTAAAAAAAAATTTTTTTTTTCGATATTTGGATATTTTCTGAAATGTTAAATTTTTGTCGATTTTTTTAATTTTTGCATTTTTCTCGATATTTTTCATTCAACAAATTTTATAATTTTCAAATTTTGTCGATTTCTTTATTAAGAGAATTTTGTGATATTGTCGATTTTACAGTTTTTACAATTTTGGAAATAATGTTTTTTTTTATAAATTTTTCGAAATTTTAAATTTTTTGTGATTTTTGAATTTTGGAATTTTTTTCATTTTTCTTAATATTTTTAATTCAACAAATATAACAATTTTCCAACTTTGTCAATTTCTTTTTTTTTTAATAAAATTTCGGATATTTTTCGAAATTTTTAATTTTGTGAGCTTTCACGTATTTTTTGATTTTTGAATTTCAACAAATCTTACAATCTTCCAATTTTGTCGATTTCTTAATTAAGAGAACATTGTGATTTTGTCGATTTTACAGTTTTTATTATTTTGAAAAAATTTTCTTTTTTACATCGAATTTCGGAATTTTTCCGAAATTTAAAATTTTTGTCGATTTTTTAATTTTGGAAATATTTGCATTTTTATCGATATTTTTAGTTTTAAATTTTTGTCTATTATTGAATTTAGGGAATATGTGCACTTTTCTTGATATTTTTAATTTAACAAATTTTACAATTTTACAATTTTGTCGAATTCTTAATTAAAAGAACTTTATGATTTTGTCAATTTTACAGTTTTTACTATTTAAATCGAATTTTACAATTTTCATCGAATTTTGAAATTTTTCCGAAATTTAAAAATTTTGTAGATTTTTTAATTTTGGAATTTTTGCAATTTTACGATATTTTTAATTCAATAAATTTTACAATTTTCAAATTTTATCGATTTCTTTATTTAGCGAATTTTGAGATTTTGTCGATTTTACAGTTTTTACAATTTTGAAAAAAATTGTCTTCTTTTTTTTAAATTTTTCGAAATTTAATTTTTTTGTCGATTTTTGAATTTTGGGAGATTTTGCATTTTCCATGATATTTTTAATTCAAAAAATTTTACAATTTTCAGATTTTGTCGATATTTTAATTTAGAGAATTTTGTGATTTTGTCGACTTTACAGTTTTTACTATTTTGAAAATATTTTTTTTTTTTATTTTTTTAGTTTTTCAAAATTTTAAATTTTTGTCGATTTTTGAATTTTGGAAATTTTTGCATTTTTCTTGATATTTTTACTTCAACAAATTTAAAAATTTTTCAATTTTGTTATTATTTAAAGGATTTTGTGATTTTTTCGATTTTACAGTTTTTGCAATTTTGAAAAAAATTTTCCATTTTTAATCGAATTTCGGAAGTTTTCCAAAATTTAAAATTTTTGTGGATTTTTGAATTTTGGGAATTTTTGCATTGTTCTCGAAATTTTTAATTCAACAAATTTTACAATTTTAAAATTTTATCGATTTCTTTAATTAGAGAATTTTGTGATTTTGTCGATTTTACAGTTTTTACAATTAAAAAAAAATTTTTTTTTCGATATTTGGATATTTTCTGAAATTTTAAATTTTTGTCGATTTTTGAATTTTTGCATTTTTCTCGATATTTTTCATTCAACAAATTTTATAATTTTCAAATTTTGTCGATTTCTTTATTAAGAGAATTTTTGATATTGTCGATTTTACAGTTTTTACAATTTTGGAAATAATGTTTTTGTTTTATAAATATTTCGAAATTTTAAATTTTTTGTGTTTTTTAAATTTTGGGATTTTTTTCATTTTTCTTAATATTTTTAATTCAACAAATATAACAATTTTCCAATTTTGTCAATTTCTTTTTTTTTATAAAATTTCGGATATTTTTCGAAATTTTTAATTTTGTGAGCTTTCACGTATTTTTCGATTTTTGAATTTCAACAAATCTTACAACCTTCCAATTTTGTCGATTTTTTAATTTAGAGAATTTTGTGATTATGTCGATTTTACAGTTTTTACTATTTTGGAAATAATGTTTTTTTTTATAAATTTTTCGAAATTTTAAATTTTTTGTGATTTTTGAATTTTGGAATTTTTTTCATTTTTCTTAATATTTTTGATTCAACAAATATAACAATTTTCCAACTTTGTCAATTTCTTTTTTTTTTAATAAAATTTCGGATATTTTTCGAAATTTTTAATTTTGTGAGCTTTCACGTATTTTTTGATTTTTGAATTTCAACAAATCTTACAATCTTCCAATTTTGTCGATTTCTTAATTAAGAGAACATTGTGATTTTGTCGATTTTACAGTTTTTATTATTTTGAAAAAATTTTCTTTTTTACATCGAATTTCGGAATTTTTCCGAAATTTATAATTTTTGTCGATTTTTTAATTTTGAAATATTTGCATTTTTATCGATATTTTTAGTTTCAAATTTTTGTCTATTATTGAATTTAGGGAATATGTGCACTTTCCTTGATATTTTTAATTTAACAAATTTTACAATTTTACAATTTTGTCGAATTCTTAATTAAAAGAACTTTATGATTTTGTCAATTTTACAGTTTTTACTATTTAAATCGAATTTTACAATTTTCATCGAATTTTGAAATTTTTCCGAAATTTAAAATTTTTGTAGATTTTTTAATTTTGGAATTTTTGCAATTTTACGATATTTTTAATTCCATAAATTTTACAATTTTCAAATTTTATCGATTTCTTTATTTAGCGAATTTTGAGATTTTGTCGATTTTACAGTTTTTACAATTTTGAAAAAATTGTCTTCTTTTTTTTAAATTTTTCGAAATTTAATTTTTTTGTCGATTTTTGAATTTTGGGAGATTTTGCATTTTCCATGATATTTTTAATTCAAAAAATTTTACAATTTTCAGATTTTGTCGATATTTTAATTTAGAGAATTTTGTGATTTTGTCGACTTTACAGTTTTTACTATTTTGAAAATATTTTTTTTTTTTTATTTTTTTAGTTTTTCAAAATTTTAAATTTTTGTCGATTTTTGAATTTTGGAAATTTTTGCATTTTCCTTGATATTTTTACTTCAACAAATTTAAAAATTTTTCAATTTTGTTATTATTTAGAGGATTTTGTGATTTTTTCGATTTTACAGTTTTTGCAATTTTGAAAAAAATTTTCCATTTTTAATCGAATTTCGGAATTTTTCCAAAATTTAAAATTTTTGTGGATTTTTGAATTTTGGGAATTTTTGCATTGTTCTCGATATTTTTAATTCAACAAATTTTACAATTTTAAAATTTTATCGATTTCTTTAATTAGAGAATTTTGTGATTTTGTCGATTTTACAGTTTTTACAATTAAAAAAAAATTTTTTTTTCGATATTTGGATATTTTCTGAAATTTTAAATTTTTGTCGATTTTTGAATTTTTGCATTTTTCTCGATATTTTTCATTCAACAAATTTTATAATTTTCAAATTTTGTCGATTTCTTTATTAAGAGAATTTTGTGATATTGTCGATTTTACAGTTTTTACAATTTTGGAAATAATGTTTTTGTTTTATAAATATTTCGAAATTTTAAATTTTTTGTGTTTTTTAAATTTTGGGATTTTTTTCATTTTTCTTAATATTTTTAATTCAACAAATATAACAATTTTCCAATTTTGTCAATTTCTTTTTTTTTTATAAAATTTCGGATATTTTTCGAAATTTTTAATTTTGTGAGCTTTCACGTATTTTTCGATTTTTGAATTTCAACAAATCTTACAACCTTCCAATTTTGTCGATTTTTTAATTTAGAGAATTTTGTGATTATGTCGATTTTACAGTTTTTACTATTTTGGAAATTTTTTTCTTTTTTCCATCGAATTTCGGAATTTTATTAAATTTTACATTTGTGTCCATATTTGAATTTTTGGAAAATTTCTATTTAAATTTTTTATTTAAAAAAAATTTCCTTTTTTTCATCTAATTTTGGGTTTTTTTTTCAACATTTTAAAATTTTAGTGGATTTTTGAATTTTGGGAATTTTTGCATTTTTCTCGATATTTGTAATTGAACAAATTTTACAATTTTCAAATTTTGTTGATTTCTTTATTTAGAGAATTTTGTGAATTTGTCGATTTTACAGTTTTTTATTATTTTGAACTAAATTTTGTTTTTTTTGTCGAAATTCGGAATTATTCCAAAATTTAAATTTTTGTCGATTTTTGAATTTTGGGAATTTTTGCATTTTTTTCGATATTTTTAATTCAACAAATATTACAATTTTCCAATTTTGTCGAGTTCTTAATTTAGTGAAATTTGCGAGATTACAGTTTTTACAATTTAAAATAAAATTTTATATTTTCAAGTTTTCGAAATTTTCTGAAATTTTAAATTTATGTCGATTTTTGAATTTCCGGAATTTTTTCATTTTTCTTAATATTTTTAATTCAACAAATATTACAATTTTACAATTTTGTCGATTTCTTGACTTAGAGAACTTTGTGATTTTGTCGATTTTTGAATTTAGAGAATTTTGTGATTTTGTCGATTTTACAGTTTTTACTATTTTGGAAATTTTTTTCTTTTTTCCATCGAATTTCGGAATTTTTTCGAAATTTAACATTTGTGTCGATATTTGAATTTTTGGAAAATTTCTATTTAAATTTTTTATTTTAAAAAAATTTCCTTTTTATACCCGCTACCCATAGGGTAGAAGGGTATTATGACTTAGTGCCAACAGAAAATGTATGTAACAGGCAGAAGGAGGCATCTCCGACCCCATAAAGTATATATATTCTTGATCAGCGTCAACAGCCGAGACGATATAGCCATGTCCGTCTGTCCGTCTGTCTGTCCATATGAACACCTGGATCTCAGAGACTATAAGACATAGAGACACCAAGTTTGGCAAAAAGGTTCCTTCATACCCTACGCAGATCAAGTTTATTTAAAAAGTTGAATGCCACGCCCCCTTCGCCCACAAAAAGCATTAATCTAGAAAAAGTCAAGTTTTTTTTATGTAACTCGCGTATAACTCCAAAAGTTCTTTGTGTAATGATGTGTAATTTGGTAACCCATCTGCGCTTGACACTCTTAATATACCCTGTTATTTTGGTACAAATCGGATAAGTAGAACAAAAGGTATTCGTTAAATTATTTATCAAAATTTTTGTGCCCAGTGCATATGGACGTATTAAGTGTGTGAATGACCTAGAGATATCAAATTTGGTGACAGTATTCGTGTAGGTCTTACGCAGATCAAGTTTGTTTTAGATTTTTGCCACGCCCCTTTCCGCCCCCAAAAACTGTAAAAGCCGTAATAATAGACCTAGAGCATTGAATTTTGGTATGCATAATCATAATTATATTCTCAATGACTCCTGTGAATTTGGTTGAGATCGAATGAAAAACATGGAAGTTATTAAAGAATCAATTTTATATGCAAAATGCACTTGCAGCTGCTCGCGCTTTGTTTGTTTAGTTGACAAAGTGACCATGTCGGTATTTAATGGATTTAAACAAAAATATCTATATACCAAAGAACAAATTTTAGTATATTCGGTGGTATATTTTTTGTTAAAATATCATTCAAGCGTTTTGTTTTCTCTCGAAATGGGTTGCGGGTATCATACGATCGAGAACTCTCGACTGTAGCTTTCTTTCTTCGGATATTTTCCGAAATTTTAAGTTTTTGTCAATTTGTAAATTTTGCGAATTTTCGCGTATTTCTCGATATTTTTAATTCAACATATTTTACAATTTTTCAATTTTGTCGATTTGTTAATTAATAAAACTTTGTGATTTTGTCAATCTTACAGTTTCAACAAACTTTCCAATTTTCCAATTTTGTCGATTTTTTTATTTAGAGAATTTTGTGATATTGTCGATTTTACAGTTTTTACAATTTTGGAAATAATGTTCTTTATTTTTAAATTTTTCGAAATTTTATAGTTGTGAGGATTTTTGAATTTTGTGGATTTTTGCACTTTTCTTGATATTTTTAATGCAAAAAATTTTACAATTTTCCAATTTTGTCGAATTCTTAATTTATAGAACTTTGTGATTTTGTCGATTTTAGAGTTTTTACTATTTTAAAAAAAAATTTCTTTTTTTCACCGAATTTTTGAAATTTTTCAAAATTTAAAATTTTTGTGGAATTTTGAGTTTTTGGGAATTTTTGCATTGTTCTCGATATTTTTAATTCAACAAATTTTACAAATTTCAAATTTTATCGATCTCTTTATTTAGAAAATTTTGTGATTTTGTCGATTTTACAGTTTTTACAATTTTGAAAAAAAATGTCTTTTTTTTTAAATTTTTCGAAATTTAAATTTTTTGTCGATTTTTGAGTTTTGGGAATTTTTGCATTTTCCTTGATATTTTTAATTCAACAAAGTTTAAAATTTTCCAATTTTGTCGAGTTCATAATTTAGAGAAATTTATGACTTTGCCGATTTTACAGTTTTTACAATTTAAAAAATGTTTTTCGTTTTTTCATCTAATTTTGGAATTTTATCCAAAATTTAATATTTTTGTGGATTTTTGAATTTTTAGATTTTTTGCAATTTTTTCGATATTTTTAATTCAACAAATATTACAATTTTCCCATTTTGTCGAGTTCTTAATTTAGAGAAATTTGCGAGATTACAGTTTTTACTGTTTTTACAGTTTTTACAATTAAAAAAAAATTTTTTTTTTCGATATTTGGATATTTTTTGAAATTTTAAATTTTTGTCGATTTTTGAATTTTTGCATTTTTCTCGATATTTTTCATTCAACAAATTTTATAATTTTAAAATTTTGTCGATTTCTTTAATAAGAGAATTTTGTGATATTGTCGATTTTACAGTTTTTACAATTTTGGAAATAATGTTTTTGTTTTATAAGTTTTTCGAAATTATTTAAATTTAATTTAAATTTTTTGTGATTTTTGAATTTTGGGATTTTTTTCATTTTTCTTAATATTTTTAATTCAACAAATATAACAATTTTCCAATTTGGTCAATTTCTTTTTTTTATAAAATTTCGGATATTTTTCGAAATTTTTAATTTTGTGAGCTTTCACGTATTTTTCGATTTTTGAATTTCAACAAATCTTACAACCTTCCAATTTTGTCGATTTTTTAATTTAGAGAATTTTGTGATTTTGTCGATTTTACAGTTTTTACTATTTTGGAAATTTTTTTCTTTTTTCCATCAAATTTTGGAATTTTTTCGAAATTTTACATTTGTGTCGATATTTGAATTTTTGGAAAATTTTTATTTAAATTTTTTATTTTAAAAAAATTTCCTTTTTTTTATCTAATTTTGGGTTTTTTTTTTCAACATTTTAAAATTTTAGTGGATTTTTGAATTTTGGGAATTTTTGCATTTTTCTCGATATTTGTAATTCAACAAATTTTACAATTTTCAAATTTTGTTGATTTCTTTATTTAGAGAATTTTGTGAATTTGTCGATTTTACAGTTTTTTATTATTTTGAACTAAATTTTCTTTTTTTTGTCGAAATTTGGAATTATTCCAAAATTTAAATTTTTGTCGATTTTTGAATTTTGGGAATTTTTGCATTTTTCTCGATATTTTTAATTCAACAAATATTACAATTTTTCAATTTTGTCGAGTTCTTAATTTAGTGAAATTTGCGAGATTACAGTTTTTACAATTTTAAATAAAATTTTTTATTTTCAAGTCGATTTTTGAATTTTCGGAATTTTTTCATTTTTCTTAATATTTTTAATTCAACAAATATTACAATTTTACAATTTTGTCGATTTCTCGACTTAGAGAACTTTGTGATTTTGTCGATTTTTGAATTTAGAGAATTTTGTGATTTTGTCGATTTCACAGTTTTTACTATTTTGAACCAAATTTTCTTTTTTTCGTCAAATTCGGAATTATTCAAAAATTAAAAATTTTTGTCGATTTTTGAATTTTGGGAATTTTTGCATTTTTTTCGATATATTTAATTCAACAAATTTTAAAAATTTTCAAATTTTGTCGATTTGCTATTTTGAAAAAATTTTCTTTTTTTATAAAATTTCGGATATTTTCCGAAATTTCAAATTTTGTCAATTTGTAAATTTTGTGAATTTTCGCGTATTTCTCGATATTTTTAATTCAACAAATTTTACAATTTTCCAATTTTTTCGATTTAATAATTAAGAGAACTTTGTGATTTTGTCGATTTTACAGTTTTTATACCCGCTACCCATAGGGTATAAGGGTATTATAACTTAGTGCCAACAGAAAATGTATGTAACAGGCAGAAGGAGGGATCTCCGACCCCATAAAGTATATATATTCTTGATCAGCGTCAACAGCCGAGACGATATAGCCATGTCCGTCTGTCCCTCTGTCCGTCTGTCTGTCCGTATGAACACCTGGATCTCAGAGACTATAAGACATAGAGACACCAAGTTTGGCAAAAAGGTTCCTTCATACCCTACGCAGATCAAGTTTATTTCAAAAGTTGGATGCCGCGCCTCCTTCGCCCACAATAAGCATTAATCTAGAAAAAGTCAAGTTTTTTTTTATGTAAATTGCGTGTAACTCCAAAATTTCTTTGTGTAATGATGTGCAATTTGGAATCCCATCTGCTCTTGATACTCTTAATATAACCTGTAATTTTGGTACAAATCGGATAATTAGAACAAAAGTTATTCGTGAAATTATTTATCAAAATTGTTGTGCCCAGTGCATATGGACGTTTTAAGTGTGTGAATGACCTAGAGATATAAAATTTAGTGACAGTATTCGTGTAGGTCTTACGCAGATCAAATTTGTTTTAGATTTTTGCCATGCCCCTTTCCGCCCCCAAAAACTGTAAAAGCCGGAATAACAGACCTAGAGCATTGAATTTTGGTATGCATAATAACAATGATAGTCTGAATGACTCCTGTAAATTTGGTTGAAATCGAATAAAAATCGAGGAAGTTATTAAAGAATCAATTTCATATGCAAAATTCAGTTGCAGCTGCTCGCGCTTTGATTGTTTAGTTGACAGTGTAACCATGTCGGTGTTGTGAATTTTTAGCCGCTATTTTCAAATATATACAAAAAGTTGCAGTATATTTTTGGTATTTTGTTGTTAAAATATCATTAAAATTTTTTTTTCTCTCGAAATGGGTTGCGGGTATCATACGGTCGAGGACTCTCGACTGTAGTTTTCTTACTTGTTGCATTTTTACGATATTTTTAATTCAACAAATTTTACAATTTTCAAATTTTGAGTTGAATGCCACGCCCCCTTCGCCCACAATAAGCATTAATCTAGAAAAAGTCAAGTTTTTTTTATGTAACTCGCGTATAACTCCAAAAGTTCTTTGTGTAATGATGTGTAATTTGGTAACCCATCTGCGCTTGACACTCTTAATATACCCTGTTATTTTGGTACAAATCGGAAAAGTAGAACAAAAGGTATTCGTTAAATTATTTATCAAAATTTTTGTGCCCAGTGCATATGGACGTATTAAGTGTGTGAATGACCTAGAGATGTCAAATTTGGTGACAGTATTCGTGTAGGTCTTACGCAGATCAAGTTTGTTTTAGATTTTTGCCACGCCCCTTTCCGCCCCCAAAAAATGTAAAAGCCGTAATAATAGACCTAGAGCATTGAATTTTGGTATGCATAATAATAATTATATTGACTCCTGTGAATTTGGTTGAGATCAAATGAAAAACATGGAAGTTATTAAAGAATCAATTTTATATGCAAAATTCAGTTGCAGCTGCTCGCGCTTTATTTGTTTAGTTGACAGAGTGACCATGTCGGTATTTAATGGATTTAAAAAAAAATATCTATATACCAAAAAACAAATTTTAGTATATTCGGTGGTATATTTTTTGTTAAAATATCACTCAAGCTTTTTGTTTTCTCTCGAAATGGGTTGCGGGTATCATACGATCGAGAACTCTCGACTGTAGCTTTCTTACTTATTTTATAATATTTCGGATATTTTCCGAAATTTTAAGTTTTTTTCAATTTGTAAATTTTGCGAATTTTCGCGTATTTCTCGATATTTTTAATTCAACATATTTTACAATTTTTAAATTTTGTCGATTTGTTAATTAATAAAACTTTGTGATTTTGTCAATCTTACAGTTTCAACAAACTTTACAATTTTCCAATTTTGTCGATTTTTTTATTTAGAGAATTTTGTGATATTGTCGATTTTACAGTTTTTACAATTTTGGAAATACTGTTCTTTATTTTTAAATTTTTCGAAATTTTATAGTTGTGAGGATTTTTGAATTTTGTGGATTTTTGCACTTTCCTTGATATTTTTAATGCAAAAAATTTTACAATTTTCCAATTTTGTCGAATTCTTAATTAATAGAACTTTGTGATTTTGTCGATTTTAGAGTTTTTACTATTTTAAAAAAAAATTTCTTTTTTTCACCGAATTTTTGAAATTTTTCAAAATTAAAAATTTTTGTGGAATTTTGAGTTTTTGGGAATATTTGCATTGTTCTCGATATTTTTAATTCAACAAATTTTACAATTTTTAAATTTTATCGATCTCTTTATTTAGAAAATTTTGTGATTTTGTCGATTTTACAGTTTTTACAATTTTGAAAAAAAAATTCTTTTTTTTAAAATTTTTCGAAATTTAAATTTTTTGTCGATTTTTGAATTTTGGGAATTTTTGCATTTTCCTTGATATTTTTAATTTAACAAAGTTTAAAATTTTCCAATTTTGTCGAGTTCATAATATAGAGAAATTTATGACTTTGCCGATTTTACAGTTTTTACAATTTAAAAAATGTTTTTCGTTTTTTCATCTAATTTTGGAATTTTATCCAAAATGAAATATTTTTGTGGATTTTTGAATTTTTAGATTTTTTGCAATTTTTTCGATATTTTTAATTCAACAAATATTACAATTTTCCCATTTTGTCGAGTTCTTAATTTAGAGAAATTTGCGAGATTACAGTTTTTACTGTTTTTACAGTTTTTACAATTAAAAAAAAATTTTTTTTTCGATATTTGGATATTTTCTGAAATTTTAAATTTTTGTCGATTTTTGAATTTTTGCATTTTTCTCGATATTTTTCATTCAACAAATTTTATAATTTTAAAATTTTGTCGATTTCTTTATTAAGAGAATTTTGTGATATTGTCGATTTTACAGTTTTTACAATTTTGGAAATAATGTTTTTGTTTTATAAGTTTTTCGAAATTATTTAAATTTAATTTAAATTTTTTGTGATTTTTGAATTTTGGGTATTTTTTCATTTTTCTTAATATTTTTAATTCAACAAATATAACAATTTTACAATTTTGTCAATTTCTTTTTTTTTATAAAATTTCGGATATTTTTCGAAATTTTTAATTTTGTGAGCTTTCACGTATTTTTCGATTTTTGAATTTCAACAAATCTTACAACCTTCCAATTTTGTCGATTTTTTAATTTAGAGAATTTTGTGATTTTGTCGATTTTACAGTTTTTACTATTTTGGAAATTTTTTTCTTTTTTCCATCGAATTTCGGAATTTTTTCGAAATCTTACATTTGTGTCGATGTTTGAATTTTTGGAAAATTTCTATTTAAATTTTTTATTTTAAAAAAATTTCCTTTTTTTCATCTAATTTTGGTTTTTTTTTTCAACATTTTAAAATTTTAGTGGATTTTTGAATTTTGGGAATTTTTGCATTTTTCTCGATATTTGTAATTCAACAAATTTTACAATTTTCAAATTTTGTTGATTTCTTTATTTAGAGAATTTTGTGAATTTGTCGATTTTACAGTTTTTTATTATTTTGAACTAAATTTTCTTTTTTTTGTCGAAATTCGGAATTATTCCAAAATTTAAATTTTTGTCGATTTTTGAATTATGGGAATTTTTGCATTTTTCTCGATATTTTTAATTCGACAAATATTACAATTTTCCCACTTTGTCGAGTTCTTAATTTAGGGAAATTTGCGAGATTACAGTTTTTACAATTTAAAATAAAATTTTTTATTTTCAAGTTTTCGAAATTTTCTGAAATTTTAAATTTATGTCGATTTTTGAATTTCCGGAATTTTTTCATTTTTCTTAATATTTTTAATTCAACAAATATTACAATTTTACAATTTTGTCGATTTCTCGACTTAGAGAACTTTGTGATTATGTCGATTTCTTAGTTTTTAAAATTAAGAAATTTTTTTTTATTTTTTTGGAATTTTTAATTTTTTGGGGTTTTTTGTTTTTTGGGGTTTTTTTTTTTTTTTTTTTTTTTTTTAAAAAATTTTTTTATTTTGTCGATTTTTGAATTTAGAGAATTTTGTGATTTTGTCGATTTCACAGTTTTTACTATTTTGAACCAAATTTTCTTTTTTTCGTCAAATTCGGAATTATTCAAAAATTAAAAATTTTTTTCGATTTTTGAATTTTGGGAATTTTTACATTTTTTTCGATATATTTAATTCAACAAATTTTAAAAATTTTCAAATTTTGTCGATTTGCTATTTTGAAAAAATTTTCTTTTTTTATAAAATTTCGGATATTTTCAGAAATTTCAAATTTTGTCAATTTGTAAATTTTGTGAATTTTCGCGTATTTCTCGATATTTTTAATTCAACAAATTTTACAATTTTCCAATTTTTTCGATTTCTTTATTTAGAGAACTTTGTGATTTTGTCGATTTTACAGTTTTTATACCCGCTACCCATAGGGTATAAGGGTATTATAACTTAGTGCCAACAGAAAATGTATGTAACAGGCAGAAGGAGGGATCTCCGACCCCATAAAGTATATATATTCTTGATCAGCGTCAACAGCCGAGACGATATAACCATGTCCGTCTGTCCCTCTGTCCGTCTGTCTGTCCGTATGAACACCTGGATCTCAGAGACTATAAGACATAGAGACACCAAGTTTGGCAAAAAGGTTCCTTCATACCCTACGCAGATCAAGTTTATTTCAAAAGTTGGATGCCGCGCCCCCTTCCGCCCCCACAAGTCTGTAAAAGCCGTAATAATAGACCTAGAGTATTGAATTTTGGTATGCATAATAATAATTATATTCTCAATGACTCCTGTGAATTTGGTTGAGATCGAATGAAAAACATGGAAGTTATTAAAGAATCAATTTTATATGCAAAATGCACTTGCAGCTGCTCGCGCTTTGTTTGTTTAGTTGACAAAGTGACCATGTCGGTATTTAATGGATTTAAACAAAAATATCTATATACCAAAGAACAAATTTTAGTATATTCGGTGGTATATTTTTTGTTAAAATATCATTCAAGCGTTTTGTTTTCTCTCGAAATGGGTTGCGGGTATCATACGATCGAGAACTCTCGACTGTAGCTTTCTTTCTTTTTTCGGATATTTTCCGAAATTTTAAGTTTTTGTCAATTTGTAAATTTTGCGAATTTTCGCGTATTTCTCGATATTTTTAATTCAACATATTTTACAATTTTTCAATTTTGTCGATTTGTTAATTAATAAAACTTTGTGATTTTGTCAATCTTACAGTTTCAACAAACTTTACAATTTTCCAATTTTGTCGATTTTTTTATTTAGAGAATTTTGTGATATTGTCGATTTTACAGTTTTTACAATTTTGGAAATAATGTTCTTTATTTTTAAATTTTTCGAAATTTTATAGTTGTGAGGATTTTTGAATTTTGTGGATTTTTGCACTTTCCTTGATATTTTTAATGCAAAAAATTTTACAATTTTCCAATTTTGTCGAATTCTTAATTTATAGAACTTTGTGATTTTGTCGATTTTAGAGTTTTTACTATTTTAAAAAAAAATTTCTTTTTTTCACCGAATTTTTTAAATTTTTCAAAATTTAAAATTTTTGTGGAATTTTGAGTTTTTGGGAATTTTTGCATTGTTCTCGATATTTTTAATTCAACAAATTTTACAAATTTCAAATTTTATCGATCTCTTTATTTAGAAAATTTTGTGATTTTGTCGATTTTACAGTTTTTACAATTTTGAAAAAAAATGTCTTTTTTTTTAAATTTTTCGAAATTTAAATTTTTTGTCGATTTTTGAGTTTTGGGAATTTTTGCATTTTCCTTGATATTTTTAATTCAACAAAGTTTAAAATTTTCCAATTTTGTCGAGTTCATAATTTAGAGAAATTTATGACTTTGCCGATTTTACAGTTTTTACAATTTAAAAAATGTTTTTCGTTTTTTCATTTAATTTTGGAATTTTATCCAAAATTTAATATTTTTGTGGATTTTTGAATTTTTAGATTTTTTGCAATTTTTTCGATATTTTTAATTCAACAAATATTACAATTTTCCCATTTTGTCGAGTTCTTAATTTAGAGAAATTTGCGAGATTACAGTTTTTACTGTTTTTACAGTTTTTACAATTAAAAAAAAATTTTTTTTTCGATATTTGGATATTTTCTGAAATTTTAAATTTTTGTCGATTTTTGAATTTTTGCATTTTTCTCGATATTTTTCATTCAACAAATTTTATAATTTTAAAATTTTGTCGATTTCTTTATTAAGAGAATTTTGTGATATTGTCGATTTTACAGTTTTTACAATTTTGGAAATAATGTTTTTGTTTTATAAGTTTTTCGAAATTTTTAAATTTTTTAAATTTTTTGTGATTTTTGAATTTTGGGATTTTTTTCATTTTTCTTAATATTTTTAATTCAACAAATATAACAATTTTCCAATTTTGTCAATTTCTTTTTTTTTTATAAAATTTCGGATATTTTTCGAAATTTTTAATTTTGTGAGCTTTCACGTATTTTTCGATTTTTGAATTTCAACAAATCTTACAACCTTCCAATTTTGTCGATTTTTTAATTTAGAGAATTTTGTGATTTTGTCGATTTTACAGTTTTTACTATTTTGGAAATTTTTTTCTTTTTTCCATCGAATTTTGGAATTTTTTCGAAATTTTACATTTGTGTCGATATTTGAATTTTTGGAAAATTTCTATTTAAATTTTTTATTTTAAAAAAATTTCCTTTTTTTCATCTAATTTTGGGTTTTTTTTTTCAACATTTTAAAATTTTAGTGGATTTTTGAATTTTGGGAATTTTTGCATTTTTCTCGATATTTGTAATTCAACAAATTTTACAATTTTCAAATTTTGTTGATTTCTTTATTTAGAGAATTTTGTGAATTTGTCGATTTTACAGTTTTTTATTATTTTGAACTAAATTTTGTTTTTTTTTGTCGAAATTCGGAATTATTCCAAAATTTAAATTTTTGTCGATTTTTGAATTTTGGGAATTTTTGCATTTTTCTCGATATTTTTAATTCAACAAATATTACAATTTTCCAATTTTGTCGAGTTCTTAATTTAGGGAAATTTGCGAGATTACAGTTTTTACAATTTAAAATAAAATTTTTTATTTTCAATTTTCGATATTGTTTTCGATTTTTTGAAATTTTAAATTTTTGTCGGAATTTTTTCATTTTTCTTAATATTTTTAATTCAACAAATATTACAATTTTACAATTTTGTCGATTTCTCGACTTAGAGAACTTTGTGATTTTGTCGATTTTTGAATTTAGAGAATTTTGTGATTTTGTCGATTTCACAGTTTTTACTATTTTGAACCAAATTTTCTTTTTTTCGTCAAATTCGGAATTATTCAAAAATTAAAAATTTTTGTCGATTTTTGAATTTTGGGAATTTTTGCATTTTTTTCGATATATTTAATTCAACAAATTTTAAAAATTTTCAAATTTTGTCGATTTGCTATTTTGAAAAAATTTTCTTTTTTTATAAAATTTCGGATATTTTCCGAAATTTCAAATTTTGTCAATTTGTAAATTTTGTGAATTTTCGCGTATTTCTCGATATTTTTAATTCAACAAATTTTACAATTTTCCAATTTTTTCGATTTAATAATTAAGAGAACTTTGTGATTTTGTCGATTTTACAGTTTTTATACCCGCTACCCATAGGGTATAAGGGTATTATAACTTAGTGCCAACAGAAAATGTATGTAACAGGCAGAAGGAGGGATCTCCGACCCCATAAAGTATATATATTCTTGATCAGCGTCAACAGCCGAGACGATATAGCCATGTCCGTCTGTCCCTCTGTCCGTCTGTCTGTCCGTATGAACACCTGGATCTCAGAGACTATAAGACATAGAGACACCAAGTTTGGCAAAAAGGTTCCTTCATACCCTACGCAGATCAAGTTTATTTCAAAAGTTGGATGCCGCGCCCCCTTCGCCCACAATAAGCATTAATCTAGAAAAAGTCAAGTTTTTTTTTATGTAAATTGCGTATAACTCCAAAATTTCTTTGTGTAATGATGTGCAATTTGGAATCCCATCTGCTCTTGATACTCTTAATATAACCTGTAATTTTGGTACAAATCGGATAATTAGAACAAAAGTTATTCGTGAAATTATTTATCAAAATTGTTGTGCCCAGTGCATATGGACGTTTTAAGTGTGTGAATGACCTAGAGATATAAAATTTAGTGACAGTATTCGTGTAGGTCTTACGCAGATCAAGTTTGTTTTAGATTTTTGCCATGCCCCTTTCCGCCCCCAAAAACTGTAAAAGCCGGAATAACAGACCTAGAGCATTGAATTTTGGTATGCATAATAACAATGATAGTCTGAATGACTCCTGTGAATTTGGTTGAAATCGAATAAAAATCGAGGAAGTTATTAAAGAATCAATTTCATATGCAAAATTCAGTTGCAGCTGCTCGCGCTTTGATTGTTTAGTTGACAGTGTAACCATGTCGGTGTTGTGAATTTTTAGCCGCTATTTTCAAATATATACAAAAAGTTGCAGTATATTTTTGGTATTTTGTTGTTAAAATATCATTAAAATTTTTTTTTCTCTCGAAATGGGTTGCGGGTATCATACGGTCGAGGACTCTCGACTGTAGCTTTCTTACTTGTTGCATTTTTACGATATTTTTAATTCAACAAATTTTACAATTTTCAAATTTTGTCGATTTCATTATCTAGAGAATTTTGAGATTTTGTCGATTTTACAGTTTTTACAATTTTGGAAATAATGTTCTTTTTTATACCCGCTACCCATAGGGTAGAAGGGTATTATGACTTAGTGCCAACAGAAAATGTATGTAACAGGCAGAAGGAGGCATCTCCGACCCCATAAAGTATATATATTCTTGATCAGCGTCAACAGCCGAGACGATATAGCCATGTCCGTCTGTCCGTCTGTCCGTCTGTATGAACACCTAGATCTCAGAGACTATAAGAGCTAGAGCTACCAAATTTGAGGACAGTACTCCTATAGGTCCTGCGCAGATCAAGTTTATTTCAAAAGTTGGATGTCACACCCCTTTCCGCCCCCACAAGTCTGTAAAAGCCGTAATAATAGACCTAGAGTATTGAATTTTGGTATGCATAATAATAATTATATTCTCAATGACTCCTGTGAATTTGGTTGAGATCGAATGAAAAACATGGAAGTTATTAAAGAATCAATTTTATATGCAAAATTCAGTTGCAGCTGCTCGCGCTTTATTTGTTTAGTTGACAGAGTGACCATGTCGGTATTTAATGGATTTAAAAAAAAATATCTATATACCAAAAAACAAATTTTAGTATATTCGGTGGTATATTTTTTGTTAAAATATCATTCAAGCTTTTTGTTTTCTCTCGAAATGGGTTGCGGGTATCATACGATCGAGAACTCTCGACTGTAGCTTTGTTACTTATTTTATAATATTTCGGATATTTTCCGAAATTTTAAGTTTTTGTCAATTTGTAAATTTTGCGAATTTTCGCGTATTTCTCGATATTTTTAATTCAACAAATTTTACAATTTTTCAATTTTGTCGGTTTGTTCATTAATACAACTTTGTGATTTTGTCAATCTTACAGTTTCAACAAACTTTACAATTTTCCAATTTTGTCGATTTTTTTATTTAGAGAATTTTGTGATATTGTCGATTTTACGGTTTTTACAATTTTGCAAATAATGTTCTTTTTTTTAAATTTTTCGAAATTTTATAGTTGTGAGGATTTTTGAATTTTGTGGATTTTTGCACTTTCCTTGATATTTTTAATGCAAAAAATTTTACAATTTTCCAATTTTGTCGAATTCTTAATTAATAGAACTTTGTGATTTTGTCGATTTTAGAGTTTTTATTATTTTAAAAAAAAATTTCTTTTTTTCACCGAATTTTTGAAATTTTTCAAAATTTAAAATTTTTGTGGAATTTTGAGTTTTTGGGAATTTTTGCATTGTTCTCGATATTTTTAATTCAACAAATTTTACAATTTTCAAATTTTATCGATCTCTTTATTTAGAAAATTTTGTGATTTTGTCGATTTTACAGTTTTTACAATTTTGAAAAAAAATTTCTTTTTTTTTAAATTTTTTGTCAATTTTTGAATTTTGGGAATTTTTGCATTTTCCTTGATATTTTTAATTCAACAAAGTTTAAAATTTTCCAATTTTGTCGAGTTCATAATTTAGAGAAATTTATGACTTTGCCGATTTTACAGTTTTTACAATTTAAAAAATGTTTTTCGTTTTTTCATTTAATTTTGGAATTTTATCCAAAATTTAATATTTTTGTGGATTTTTGAATTTTTAGATTTTTTGCAATTTTTTCGATATTTTTAATTCAACAAATTTTACAATTTTCCCATTTTGTCGAGTTCTTAATTTAGAGAAATTTGCGAGATTACAGTTTTTACTGTTTTTACAGTTTTTACAATTAAAAAAAAATTTTTTTTTCGATATTTGGATATTTTCTGAAATTTTAAATTTTTGTCGATTTTTGAATTTTTGCATTTTTCTCGATATTTTTCATTCAACAAATTTTATAATTTTAAAATTTTGTCGATTTCTTTATTAAGAGAATTTTGTGATATTGTCGATTTTACAGTTTTTACAATTTTGGAAATAATGTTTTTGTTTTATAAATATTTCGAAATTTTAAATTTTTTGTGATTTTTGAATTTTGGGATTTTTTTCATTTTTCTTAATATTTTTAATTCAACAAATATAACAATTTTCCAATTTTGTCAATTTCTTTTTTTTTATAAAATTTCGGATATTTTTCGAAATTTTTAATTTTGTGAGCTTTCACGTATTTTTCGATTTTTGAATTTCAACAAATCTTACAACCTTCCAATTTTGTCGATTTTTTAATTTAGAGAATTTTGTGATTTTGTCGATTTTACAGTTTTTACTATTTTGGAAATTTTTTTCTTTTTTCCATCGAATTTTGGAATTTTTTCGAAATTTTACATTTGTGTCGATATTTGAATTTTTGGAAAATTTCTATTTAAATTTTTTATTTTAAAAAAATTTCCTTTTTTTCATCTAATTTTGGGTTTTTTTTTTCAACATTTTAAAATTTTAGTGGATTTTTGAATTTTGGGAATTTTTGCATTTTTCTCGATATTTGTAATTCAACAAATTTTACAATTTTCAAATTTTGTTGATTTCTTTATTTAGAGAATTTTGTGAATTTGTCGATTTTACAGTTTTTTATTATTTTGAACTAAATTTTGTTTTTTTTTGTCGAAATTCGGAATTATTCCAAAATTTAAATTTTTGTCGATTTTTGAATTTTGGGAATTTTTGCATTTTTCTCGATATTTTTAATTCAACAAATATTACAATTTTCCAATTTTGTCGAGTTCTTAATTTAGGGAAATTTGCGAGATTACAGTTTTTACAATTTAAAATAAAATTTTTTATTTTCGAGTTTTCGAAATTTTTTGAAATTTTAAATTTTTGTCGATTTTTGAATTTCCGGAATTTTTTCATTTTTCTTAATATTTTTAATTCAACAAATATTACAATTTTACAATTTTGTCGATTTCTCGACTTAGAGAACTTTGTGATTATGTCGATTTCTTAGTTTTTAAAATTAAGAAATTTTTTTATAATTTATTCGAAATTTTAAATTTTTGCCGATTTTTGAATTTTGGGAATGTTTGCATTTTTTTCGATATTTTTAATTAAACAAATTTTACAATTTTCCAATTTTGTCGATTTTTGAATTTAGAGAATTTTGTGATTTTGTCGATTTCACAGTTTTTACTATTTTGAACCAAATTTTCTTTTTTTCGTCAAATTCGGAATTATTCCAAAATTAAAAATTTTTGTCGATTTTTGAATTTTGGGAATTTTTGCATTTTTTTCGATATTTTTAATTCAATAAATTTTACAATTTTCAAATTTTGTCGATTTCCTTATTTAGAGAATTTTATGATTTTGTCCATTTTACAGTTTTTACAATTTTGAAAAAAGTTTTCTTTTTTTTAATAAATTTAAAATTTTTGTCGATTTTGGAATTTTGGAAATTTTTGGAATTTTTTTCGATATTTTTTTTGTCGAGTTTTTAATTTAGAGAAATTACTGTTTTTACAGTTTTTAGATTTAAAAAAAAAAATTTTTTTTCAATTTTTGGAAATTTTATGAAATTTTAATTTTTTGTCGATTTTTTAATTTTGGGAATTTTTGCATTTTTTCGATATATTTAATTCAACAAATTTTACAAATTTTCAAATTTTGTCGATTTGCTATTTTGAAAAAATTTTCTTTTTTATAAAATTTCGGATATTTTCAGAAATTTCAAATTTTGTCAATTTGTAAATTTTGTGAATTTTCGCGTATTTCTCGATATTTTTAATTCAACAAATTTTACAATTTTCCAATTTTTTCGATTTCTTTATTTAGAGACCTTTGTGATTTTGTCGATTTTACAAATTTTACTATTTTGAAAAAATTTTCATTTTTATACCCGCTACCCATAGGGTAGAAGGGTATTATAACTTAGTGCCAACAGAAAATGTATGTAACAGGCAGAAGGAGGGATCTCCGACCCCATAAAGTATATATATTCTTGATCAGCGTCAACAGCCGAGACGATATAGCCATGTCCGTCTGTCCCTCTGTCCGTCTGTCTGTCCGTATGAACACCTGGATCTCAGAGACTATAAGACATAGAGACACCAAGTTTGGCAAAAAGGTTCCTTCATACCCTACGCAGATCAAGTTTATTTCAAAAGTTGGATGCCGCGCCCCCTTCGCCCACAATAAGCATTAATCTAGAAAAAGTCAAGTTTTTTTTATGTAAATTGCGTATAACTCCAAAATTTCTTTGTGTAATGATGTGCAATTTGGAATCCCATCTGCTCTTGACACTCTTAATATACCCTGTAATTTTGGTACAAATCGGATAATTAGAACAAAAGTTATTCGTGAAATTATTTATCAAAATTGTTGTGCCCAGTGCATATGGACGTTTTAAGTGTGTGAATGACCTAGAGATATCAAATTTAGTGACAGTATTCGTGTAGGTCTTACGCAGATCAAGTTTGTTTTAGATTTTTGCCACGCCCCTTTCCGCCCCCAAAAACTGTAAAAGCCGTAATAATAGACCTAGAGCATTGAATTTTGGTATGCATAATAATAATTATATTCTCAATGACTCCTGTGAATTTGGTTGAGATCGAATGAAAAACATGGAAGTTATTAAAGAATCAATTTTATATGCAAAATTCACTTGCAGCTGCTCGCGCTTTGATTTGTTTAGTTGACAGTGTGACCATGTCGGTGTTGTGGATTTTTA
>JAWNOW010000331.1:0-95669 GCA_035045625.1 Drosophila formosana
GCTTTCCAGAGTAAATCTAAAAAGCTTGGGCCCAGTCCCTTAGCTAGAAACTGCAAGGTCTCATGAGCGAGCAAGTGATGCTGACATCTCTCGGTCGCCCGAGACGATGCAGTATCCATTGCCCAGCCGGCACCCTCGTGGAGGGTTCAGTCAGAGGATTTTCGCCAGCCCATATAAGACATAGAGACACAAAATTTGGTACATAGGCAGATCAAGTTTATTTTCAAAGTTGGATGCCACACGCCTTTCACGTTTTTTTTTTTATGTAAGTCCCGTACAACTCCAAAAGTTCTTAGTGTAATGATGTGTAATGTGTAAGCCATCTGTGCTTAAAATTCTTAACATACCCTGTAGTTTTGGTTAAAATCTGATTAGTAGTACAAAAGTTATTTGTTAAATTATTTATCAATAAAGTTCTGCCCAATTCAAATGGACGTTTTAAGTGTGTGAATGACCTAGAGATATCAAATTCGGTGACAGTACTCGTGTAGGTCTTACGCAGATCAAGTTTGTTGTAGATTTTTTTGCCACGCCCCTTTCCGCCCTCTAAAACTGGAAAAGCCGTAATATAGACCTAGAGCATTGAACTTTGATATGCATAAAAGTAATTATACTCTTAATGATTACTGTGAATTTGATTGTGATCGAATAAAAAACAAGGAAGTTATTTAAGAATACATTTTTAGGCAAAATTCACTTGCAGCTGCTCGCGCTGTGTTTGTTCAGTTGACAGTGTGACCATGACAGTATGTTATGAATTTGTTTCTTTGGTAAATTTGTTGTTTAAATATCATTTAAGTTTTTTGTTTTCTCTCGAAATGGTTTGCGGGTATCTTACGGTCGAGCACTCTCGAATGTAGCTTTCTTACTTGTTATAAATAAATATTGTAGGATATTGGATAGTATGTCCCAAGAAGTCAATTGTCGCGTTCAACACTAACGTAACATCGTAACAGTTTATGTGACTTTAGGGGGGGTGGGTTTGGGGGGGGGAAGTAAAGAAGAGGGTTTGCAGGACATATAGCAACCCGAACTATCTATTAGTGTAATGTCTGTCTGCTTTATAATTTCATAGTTTCAGTTCAATATTCGTTAGTAGTATTTTTTTATTTTCAGTGCACTTAGTTTTTTTGTAGTGGAGCGAGCATGCCCATTACGAAGGAAATAACCCCACCCCATTCAACGAGCTAAGCTATAGGTAAGCAAGAAGTGCAAATTGGTCTGCAATAAACTCGACAGCAGTGCTTGATGGTATTGAGCGTTATTCTATTTTGCACTGCTGGTGCTCTTGTACGACCGCTCTCTCTTTCTTTTGGGTCACTTTGAATAAGCTGAACATTACGATTTAACCTTTTTTTATCCTTTAACATATAGATTATGATTCGTCTCTCGTGAGGTTAGTAAGCTGCTGCAGAATTTTCGGAACATTGAGCAAAAACTGATTGGTCAAAGAAGAAGCAAAAGCATTGGATATTAACGTACATAGACGTACATTGTTTGGCATCACATATAAATTAACATACATAGGCTCACATTTAACGTATCGTACGTCACGTATAAAATCGCATATATATGAACATACATTACCTTAATTAGGATTAGCATTACATAGAACATACACTTTATATAATATAAAATTAACTATTGCTGGCAAAAACCCTCTGACTGAACCCTCCACGAGGGTGCCGGCTGGGCAATGGATACTGCATCTGTCAACCGAAAGACCATCAGCATCACTTGCTTGCCCATGAGACTTTGAAGTGTTCAGCTAAGCGACTGGGCCCAAGCCTTCTAGATCTAATCTGAATCGAGGTCCAGAACCATGATCAGGGAAAGTGAACTCGGGCTGGGATGTCGGACACCGAAGTAGCGATTGCGTTGGCGAGAATTCCGTGGAGTCATCAACCCAGGTCACCTCCAAAGGGGAAACAGAAGGCACCGAGTAAACAGCTTGCAACAGCCACACCCCCTAAAAAAGAGAGAACTGGAGCAATCAACTACAAAAGGCCACCCTATCTGTCAACAAGAGGTAGAGGTCGAACGAATCGGTGAAGGCTTCGGAAAGCAAGCGGATATGTCCAGTAGAAATCCCGGACAGCTTAATTAGGAAACCTGAGCTACAGGTGGCTATAATCGATAAAAGCAATCCGAAAGGGTAGCTCACAAGCGATAACTGGCTTACCCTGGCAGATTTAATCGACCACAGAATCCGTTTGTGGCAGAGTCTGACGGCATCAACTGGTACAAGGATGTCAAAGTGGTGCTATATGCCAGCAAGGAATCCCTGCGATTCCTCAAAGATAGTGTATCTTTGAAGCTGCTGAAGCTGGAAACACCTTGGCCAGGAACAATGATAGACGTCGTCCTGTGGACCAGAGCGGAGCGAACGATCATTACGTCTGGACCCCACCTCCCATCCGGGAGGACCCGGATTATTATTATTTTTTTTTTTATTATTTATTATTTTATTTACAGTTGACTATGAACAGTCGACATTGAAGAAATTAATAAAATTATGACTAAAAGAGTAAAATTATGATTAAAATATTTATTTAGTTTAAAATAGAAAAAAAAAATAATCCAATTAAAATTAAAATATGAATTATGTGGGGATGTTTAAGCAATATTAATCTAACCCAGCATTCGCTGCATGGATTGGGGAAAACCCCAATCAGGTCAAATGGTAGGTTAGTTAGCTAGTAATTAATTTTTGTTTTAATTTCCAACACCATGTTAGTTGCTAATTATTGTAAGCTAAGAATGATAGAATACAATCTTTAATATTTATAAGAGACGCATCGGCGTTGAAAACACAATAGAGTCACAATGTGATTTCTGCCCAGTGCTCTGAATTTCAAAGTGAAGAAATTCAAGTAAGCGCGGGTCAACGGCGGGAGTAACTATGACTCTCTTAAGGAGAGGATAAATGGAGAATAAATGGGCCTGCGGAAGGGGTTTTGGCTGTAACTAGTCAGTCATGTCATAAATTTGACAGTCAAGTTTGTGACATGCAGAGGGGGCCGCCGTATTTCGTTAGTCAGGTCAAGTCGACTCGTAGGCACTCGTGCCCCACTTTATGTGGCCTCCTCGTGGTATCCTCCGGGTGCTCCTCCAATTCGGTTTAAGGAGCAGCGGGTACGAGCGGCGAAAGGGATCATCGGGTTACCAGCCCGGTGACTCCGACAACTGTTGGTGCAACAAATAATATCATGTCTCGGATAGCTGAAAATGATTCAGTGATTTCTCCTACGGCAAACGTAGGAGCCCAACAAGGAAGGAACGTAGATGCTAATCCAGTTGTTGGACATCTATGTGTGGAATGCGGCCGATCTTTTGGAACAAAGACCGGTTTAGGAGTCCATATGTCGCGTCAGCACAAAGACAGGCTTGATGAGCTTCGTACGCGTGTTGACGTGAAAGCCAGATGGTGTGAGGAAGAGTTGACCATGATGGCGAGGAAGGAACTTGAGTTCATAGCGAGTGGCAAAAGGTTCATTAATAAAAAGCTGGCAGTGTTATTCCCAACACGCAGTGTCGACGCCATTAAGAAGTGTCGACAGAGGGATAATTACAAGGCAACAATCGAGCAGCTAAGCGCAAGCGGCTCTTATCCCCGAAATTAATGAACCAATTACCATTACGCACCGCCCTAGTGGAGAGCTCGGGTCGCCTCCTTCAACATCTAGGTCGATTCCAATCACGCCATCGATACATTCGGACGACGTCCTGATGCGGATACTACGGGGCATGCGCCCCGTATCTCCTGGAAATTTTTCCAGCTCGGAACGAAGGTCTAGTTCCGGCGAGAGTTTATCCTGAGCCTCGCAATAGGAGACAAAATAGAAGGCAGCAGTACGTTAGGGTTCAGCGTAACTGGGACAAGAACAAAGGTAGGTGCATTAAATCTTTGCTTGACGGACCCGGCGAGTCGGTTTTGCCAAACCAAGAGGTCATGGAACCTAACTGGAGAGAAGTGATGATGCAGCAGAGCCCATCCTCATGCAATAACGCCGTGCCCAATATGGAGCACTTGTTTGAGGGGGATGGTCTCCTATTACGTCTAGGGACCTGAAAATGCATAAAGTGTCATTCACTTCTTCTCCCGGACCGGACGGAATATATCCAAAAACTGCCAGGAGTATTCCAGTAGGTGTTATGCTTCGCATAATCAACCTGATCTTCTGGTGCGGCAAACTACCCACACTCTTCCGAATGGCCCGAACCGTTTTCATTCCGAAGACGGCAACGGCATCCCGACCAGAAAACTTCCGTCCGATATCGGTGCCTTATGTCATAATTAGACAACTCAATGCCATCTTGGCATCTCGGTTGACCTCATCAGTCGACTGGGATCCGCGTCAGTGGGGGTTTCTTTCTACTGATGGATGTGCCGATAACGCGACTATGGTCGACTTGATTCTAAAGGATCACCATGCACGATACGCGTCGTGCCATCTTGCCACGTTGGATGTACGCAAGGCGTTTGACTCTGTGTCTCACGCAGCGGTAATTGACACCCTAACCGCATATGGTGTTCCGAAGGGTCTCGTTGACTACGTACGAAGCTTGTACGAGGGAGGTGGCACCTTTTTCACTGGCAAAGGCTGGAGATCAGAAGGATTTATCCCTGCGAGAGGCATCAAGCAGGGTGATCCTATGTCTCCACTTATGTTCAACCTGGTCATGGACCGGTTGCTCAGGTCTTTGCCGGAGGAGATTGGTGTCAAGGTTGGAAACGCAAAAATAAATGCAGCAGCGTTCGCAGACGATTTGGTGCTATTTGCTTCAACTCCGAAGGGCCTTCAGGCATTTTTGGATACCAAGGTTGACTTTTTGTCTTCCGTTGGGCTGACCCTAAACGCTAACAAATGTTTTACTGTTAGTGTCAAGGGGCAACCGAAACAGAAGTGTACTGTGGTTGAACCACGGAGCTTCTGTGTAGGTTCGGGCATGTGTCCAGCCTTGAAGCGTTCTGAAGAGTGGAAGTATCTTGGTATCCACTTCACTGTAGAGGGGAGGGTCCGGTATGCTGCGCATAAAAAGGTTAGATAGCATCAAGTGGCCCCACCTCGACCAATCCGAGGCGGCCAGCTCTTTCCCTAGTGCGGAAATTCGCAGGGCCCGGGATAGATGTCAGGCAACGCGAGTTAATGCATTGGTTTCACGCCAAGCGATCGATTCCTAATGGGCAAACAGGTTGCACATGTCTGTTGATGGTAGCGGTCTCCGTGGAGCAGTGCGTTATGCTCCGCAACACGGGTGGGTTGTTCAGCCCACGCGTTTACTTACAGGAAAAGCTTATCTGAATGAAGTTAAACTGCGGATAAATGCCCTACCCACGAGATCTCGTACCACGAGGGGAAGGCACGAATTGGAGAGGCAGTGTCGTGCAGGATGTGATGCTCCCGAATCACTAAACCACATTTTGCAGAAATGTCATCATACGCATGGGAGGCGGGTGGCTATTCACAACAGCGTAGCTTCTTATCTCAAGCGGGGACTTGAGACGAGGGGCTATACTGTCATTGCTGAACCAAGTCTTCAGGGAGACGAAAGGAGGAAAGGCGTTTGGTGGTCTTGTGGACTACCTCGCCGAGATGGAGGTGCTGATGTTCGAGCAGATTGCGGACAACGAGCACCTCAGAGGGCGACTGGAGGAGGCTCGTTCGCAATCGAGCCGCGAACATGCGAGTGGCCTATTTAAGGTACCAGCGCCTGTGGGAGTTCCGCAGCGTACACCAGTGACCAAAGGGGGTCCCAAGTCGGCAGTGCCGTCTACCCCGGAAACGCCCATGGTAAAACCAGTTGAGACATGGTCCTTGGTGGTCCGCAGCAAGACTGCTGGAAAAACCTCCAAGGATGTGGTTGAGGCTGTAGTGAAGGAGGTAGGACCAACCCTGGGCGTCCGAGTGCACGAGGTTCGCCCTCTGCGGGATGGTGGTGCGTTAATCCGCACCCCTTCTTTAGCTGAGCGGAAAAAGATTGAGGGAAACGCCAAATTTGGGGAAGTAGGCTTAGAGGTGAGTGTGAAGATTAAACTGGGGCCAAAAATTGTGGTACAGTGCGTTCACTCGCAGATCACTCCTGACGAGTTCATGGGTGATCTGTACGAGATGAACCTCAAGGACAGCATGTCTCTTGAGGCCTTTAAGAAGGGCGTCCGCATGGTCAGCAAGCCATGGTCCGTGAATGCGGGGTCGGCGGTCAACGTTGTTTTAGAGGGCGATGGCATGGCCATGCAAACTCTTTTGGACGTTGCCCGCTGTTACATTAAGTGGTTTTCTTTCCGCTTACGGAACTTCGACCCAGTTCTAAGCTGCTTCCGTTGCCTGGGCTTCGACCACGAGGTAGCGGACTGCAGGGCCAAACACGATGTTTGTCGTCGTTGCGGCCAGATGGGCCATCGAGTGGAGAAGTGCGTTAACGCA
Organism: Drosophila formosana; assembly: GCA_035045625.1. Classification (NCBI taxonomy): domain Eukaryota; kingdom Metazoa; phylum Arthropoda; class Insecta; order Diptera; family Drosophilidae; genus Drosophila; species Drosophila formosana. The sequence goes on from JAWNOW010000331.1 coordinate 6,429, forward strand.
CTGAGCTGCCGCAATTGCGCATTTAAGGGCCAACCATCTGAACATCTCATGATGTCTCTGGCTTGCCCAGTCTATAGCGCGATTGTCGCGAGGGCCAACGCTAGACATTAAAATGTCTAGCAAAGTCCTTCAGTTGAATTACCAGCGTTCGTACGCAGCTATGTGTGATGTCGGCAATTTGATGTATGAACGGGGCAGTGTTGTGGCCCTGCAGCAGGAGCCACACGCAACCAATGGTTGCGTTCGTGGTTTGTCCGCGCGTATGCGCGTGTTTCCTGACAGCAGGGCTCAATCTGCGATTGTTGTGAATGATGTTGGTATCGAATGCACTTTGATGTGCTCGACCAATTGGGGAGTATGTGTGCGCCTAAATGGCAAGTTTGGTAGATTGATAGTTGCGAGTGTGTATTGTGCGTTCGGGGAGCCCCTCGAACCGTACATTGCATACATGGATGAGGTGCTACTACTAGCGAGTAGCTATCCAATCATCCTTGGTATTGATGCGAATGCGTCGTCCCCCATGTGGATCAGTAAGATGCCCAGACATTCGTCTGGATATCAGAACCACAGTCGGGGTGAAACGCTATCTGAATGGGCGGTGGCCAAGTATTTGCGGGTTGTCAACGAACCCAGTGAGTGGTTTACCTTTGATGGTCCGATTCACCCTTGTGAATGAGGCAGCGATGCGTATGTATCAAGTAAATTGGTATGTGCTGGGTGGTGAAGGCGTAAGCGATCATAATCCGATTGAGATTGTGCTCGCCTACACTCCCACTGTGTATGAAAGTGTTGGGGGTAATTCGTGGAGCACTCGCAGTGTGAATTGGGCCCAATATGGGCTGTTTATATGTGAAGCGGCAACGCAAGTTCCGCTTAGCACCTTCAGTGCTATGAGTGTAGACGAGCAAGTCATGTGTGTGAATAGGTGGATGACGAGTGTGAATGACCACATGCTTGAGAGACACCGCAAGGTGAATCATAAGCGTATCAAGTGGTGGACGCGTGAACTGAGCGTTAAGCGTAGGATGCTTCGAACTCTGCGGAAGCGATTCCAAAGAGCCCAAGCATCCTATGCTGATAACGTAGCCCAGCTCAGGCAGAAGTATTGTAAGTATCTGAATGAGTACAAGCATATGCTTGTAAGTGTGAAAGAAAGTAAGTGGCGTTCATTTGTTGAAAGAAACAAGCACGATCCTTGGGGTCGTGTTTATCAGATAGCGCGAGGGAAAGGCAGAGAATTTTCGGTGAGTAACCTCCATGTCGAAGGTCAACAGCTGACGGCATGGAGGGATTGTATGAATGCTCTGATGATGATCTCTTCCCGCGAGCGGAGGATCAGGATGCTTCACCTTATGTGGAGCAACCTGTGATTACGCTCCGAGAATGTATGGATGGATTCACTGGCGAAATGTGCAAATGTGTCTGGAATTCCATTCCAGAATATATGTATGTTTTGTATGAAAGGTGTGTGAGCGACGGATATTTTCCCAGTGAATGGAAATGTGCGAGAATTGTAGTTCTCTTGAAGTCGCCCGATAAGATCAGGAGCAATCCTCGGTCTTATCGGGGCATCAGTCTCCGTCCAGTTCTTGGAAAAATTCTGGAGAGATTCATGATTGAACGGCTTCTTGAGGTAGTTGAAGACCAGATGTCTGATAGACAATATAACCTGATGATAGACTCTCTGTTACGGCGGCTCGAACAGCAATACAAGTGTTGTGGGTATGCGGATGACTTGCTCATTCTGATTGATGGACAATCGCGCTCTGCGATCGAGGCAGGTGCGAGGGAGTGCCTGCGCATTGTTCGCGATTGGGGCGACAATGTTGGCGTCAGTCCGGAGAAGACGGTGACTGCTCAAGGGCAGATTGTCAGCCAGTCGACCTCCAGTTGTCAGGCTAGATGGTGTCAGCTTGAAGTATGTCAGTGTGGTTAAATACCTGGGCATAGCTTTCGGTGAGAGGATGTGCTTTATGCCTCATCTCACCGGTCTAAGAGCGCGGTTGCTAGGTGTGGTTGCGCAAGTGCGTCGCATTTTGAGAAGCGAATGGGGTCTCAGCAGGCGTGCCGTGCGTACCATATATGGCGGACTATTTCTATCATGTGCAGCATATGGATCGTCTGTATGGTACGAGGCGGCTGCGACTGTTGTAGGCAGAAAGAAAGTGCTGGCTTGCCAGCGTGTGATACTTTTAGGGTGTATGGCTGTGTGCCGCACTGTCTCTACGGAGGCATTGCAAGTACTGTTAGGTGCAGTTCCTCTTGACTTGGAGGTCAGGCGTAGAGCCTCGATGTTCAAGATTAAGAGGGGACTGCCATTGCTGCAGAATGAATGGTTATTTGATAGGGATGTGGGGAACTTAGCAGCGGATAGGGTGAAAATGATGTTGAATGAGTGCATGCTGTCTGACTGGCAAGTCAGATGGAATGCAAGTGAGAATGGCTGGGTGACTCGTGAGTTCATTCGCGACGTGACGTTTGCCATTGACTGACGAGACTTTGGCTTCGGCCTTAGTTTGGGGTATCTGTTGACAGGCCATGGTTCTCTCAATGCATTCTTGCATCTGAGAAGCCTGTCCGATAGTCCAGATTGCCGGTGTGGTCTGGCGGCTGAGACGTCGCTGCATGTTCTCTGCGAGTGCCCACTGGCGATTTACGGGTTTTGGATGATATGGGAATAAGACAGATAGGGGGCGGGTTTGACGTAAGTCAAGCGCTCTCCACTAGTAAAAGAGTAGGATTGCTGAATGAGTTTGCCCGCAAAATCTTTGCGAGACGGCGTTTGTGCGTTACTAGAGGTACGAATAAATGATTGTGTGTTTTGCTGTGTGTATGTTTAGGTTTTGGGGGTGAGTTATATAGGAGGGGTGTTTTGAATCGGGCAATCTGAATGTGGTGTCTGAATGAGAGCGTATGTACGTGACAGGGCTTGGCGTTCTCCCCAGGATCACGAGTCCTGTTTTCAATCTGGGCCACCAACCCGTAACTGTTTGGAGTTTAAATTGGTAGTACCTTAGTAGTACGAAGTCTGACCGGAGGCTATTTTCTAGTACCACGGGAATCAGGTTTGCCCGCAGACATATGTCTGGCCTGGTTTTGGTGCGGCCCTTCGGGAGTATCGTGGTGGCTGTGGTTAACGTCCAAATGCGGATAGAGCAAGTAGCTCGGCGTGGAGTTGCGTTATACAACCGGATGCTGTGATAGCATAGATCAGCAGAGGTATAGATAGGCCTCGCTCCTTACCAGGAGGAAGTTTTCAACCCAAACAGTTGGCTTTTCAATGTGTACCTGCGGAGATTCTCCAAAGGGGCGCTGATCGACGCTTAATTCGTATCCCTGTGCACGGACACCGTGAGATCAAGTCAACATGGCAGGTGTTCATGTAAAACCACTTTATACTTTCATGTCCCTATCTACTATTTAGCGAAACTACAGCCAAGGGAACGGGCTTGGAATAATTAGCGGGGAAAGAAGACCCTTTTGAGCTTGACTCTAATCTGGCAGTGTAAGTAGACATAAGAGGTGTAGAATAAGTGGGAGATATTAGATTTCGGTTTAGTATCGACAATGAAATACCACTACTCTTATTGTGTTCTTACTTACTTGATTACTTGTAGTCAGCACAGAGAACTCGAAAAGGTTCATGCTTAGAATAGTTAGTTGTACATAGGTTAAGGGATAAAGGTGTGAAGTTACGTGTATGCCTAACTGGGACAGAAAGGTTTATATGCCTAAGTAGGTAGGGAGAATCAATTTCACATTTAGTAGTTTGACTATAAACATAACCCCAAGCATGCTACGACGATTAGTTAATGAGGGAAGATTAAGTAAAAGAAGTCAACTATAATAAGTGGGTAAGTCAATACCTAAAACCCAGTTAAAGCCTCTCAACGCAAAAAGCAGAAATTTCTTTTGTACAGACTCGATAAGATTTTTATGATTTGAGTATTGTGGTGACCAAATACAAGAAACGTATTCCAGAATGGGACGGACAAGCGGACGGACAAGTATAAGGGTCATCAAATTCCTTTGCCCATCGCTTGATGAACCCAAGAACTTGAGTCGCTTTGTTGACAGTAATTGAAATGTGTTTGTCAAACTTTAGCCTATGATCTAAAAGAACTCTTATCAAAGGTAGCATATTAAGAGCATAATTACTGATGTTAGCGGAGCTTCTGTAAATCGACATATTTCGAATAATTTAGTAGTAGAAAATTACATTTACACCAGAAATAAAAACGATCAGCTTGCAATGGAGAGTTAGAAACTAACATATATTATTATAAGTTATTATAGGCAAATCTTGACAACATCAACATACATTAAAATATTAGAATGTAAAATAACATTGGGAAGATCTGTAATCAAAAGATTAAAGAGAAGGGGACCGAGAACACCAGAGGTTACAAAAATAGGTTTAGAAGTTGCCGATTTAAATATTACTGTTTGAGTTATATTATTATGATAGTCAGATACTCATAACAGAAAATTATATGTAAAACCTATCATGTTAATTTTTTAAATAAAAGACAATGGTTAACAGAGTAAAAAGCTTTACTATAATCAGTATAAATAACATCAGTCTGCAACTTTTGATCACTAGTGAAAAAAACTCCAATAAGTAAGTAGTCGTAGATCTCTGTTTCACAAAACCACCCTGGAAGGGAGAGACAATATATATACTAAAATGACTAAGTTGAGATGTAATAATTTTCTCATAGTTTCGGTATAGCGGACAATTTGGAAATACCTCTATAATTATTAAAGTTGAGTTTTGAACCATTTTTATGCAAGGGGATAATGAATGAATCCTTCCATATAGCAGGGAAAGAGCCAAACCCAACAGACATAATGAATAGTTTATGTAACAGAAAATACAATGATTCAACACGAAACCTAAGTACACAGTCTGGAATACCAACTGGACCGGATGAAAATACAGGTTTAATTTAATTAAGTTCGCTTGAAACGGAGCTTTCACTGATCACAGGTTTTAAAACACAGTGGTTTATTTACTGTCTTAGTTATGTTAATGTGCTCAGAAACCTGTAATTCAATAGATAACTTTAAATTTGGCTGATAAGAATCTTCAGGAACTACAAGAGGGTCAATTCTACGTACAGTGGCATATGCAGGATCTGATACACGGATCTGATACACGGTTTCATCATCATCATCATCATGGCGTTAGCATCATCAGGAATTGCGGCGACTCTTCTAGATGGCGGTCGTACTGCACATTCTGCGCTTAAGTTACCACTCAATTAAAACACAATTAATACTCCAACATGCAATATTTCCCGATCCAGTGCACTTCACACTGAAGGATCTTCGGCGAAATAACAACATCTTTGGCGGCTGGATGATATTGTTGGCAGGCGATTACAGGCAGACGTTGCCAGTAATTCCCCGTGGAACGCCAGCAGATGAATGTCTTGCCTGAAGGCATCATCTTTATGGAATAACGTAAAAACATTATCGCTAACTGCTAATATGAGAGTTAAACTTCAAAATGATAAAAGTGCTGCACAATTTTCCAAACAATTGTTAGCTGTTAAAAAATGAAAAAGTCCCAGTTGATGCGACATCTGGATTAATTACTCTTACCAACGAATTTTGCAAATTTGTAGACTCTCAATTAGCAATTATTGAAAAAGTTTTCCCAAACATTATTGAGACTTATTATACTTGGTTGAGTCAACGATCTATTCTTGCCGCAAAGAATAATGATGTACACGTACTGAATTCCACCATTCAAGCCAAAATTTCTGGCGATTTGGTGGCATACAATTCCGTTGATTCCATAACAAATCTCGATGATGTAGAAAATTATCCAACAGAGTTTTCGAACTCTCTGGACTTACCAGGATTTCCACCACATAACTTGCAACTCAAACTTGGTACAGTTATTATGATATTGCGCAATTTGAATCCACCGCGACTTTGCAACAATACTCGACTTTCGGTAAAAAGACTTATGCCGAATTTGATTGAGGCAACCATTATCAACGGAAAGTACGCAGGTGAAAATGTATGTATTCCTCGAATACCAATGGTTCCGAATGATCTTCCGTTTGACTTCAAACGATTGCAATTTCCAGTTCGCCTTGCGTTCGCAATGACAATTAACATGTCGCAAGGTCAATCGCTTAGTGTTTGCGGGATAAATTTATAAAATCATTGTTTTTCACATGGGCAGTTATACGTTGCGTGTTCACGAGTTGGAAAACCATCCGCTTTGTTTGTGTTAACGTCAGACTTTTGACGTTAACGTTATCCTTTTGAAATAAAAAAAAAAAAATTACTTCATCTTTTAATCACCAAAACATATAAAGCCATCTGGTGGTGAAACGGAGTTCGCCGGGTTTGCTAGTTATCTATATATATAAAAGAAAGTCGTGTTAGTTACACCACTTATAACTAAAAAACGGCAGAACAAAACGGGTGAAAATTGGTAGGTAGGTAGCATAAAGCCAGGAGACGGACATAAGATACTTTTTATCCTGTAAATGACAGCTATGTAATTGACGTATAATGACAGCTATGTAATAACATATAGATGACAATTTGATATTTGTAAGAAATCAATATTCAAACTATTTCTATTAAATAAATAATTAACAATTATAATGTAATGATAGTGTCATTGCCCATTTGTATAAACAGTGAAGTGAACTGTAAAACTCGGTATGGTTGAAAATTTGAGTTTTTAAATAAATTTTTAGTTGTTTTTTAGTTTTTAGTAAGACGATCGAATCTTTCCCGACAAAGCCTTAATGCAAGAAGCCGTAACTGCAAATGAAAGGACTGAAGAAGATCAAGAAATTCCACGTGAACAGCGCCGCGATAGTATGGCTCGACTTCGTGCTTCTCATTCATGAGAGCAAAGTAAAACAGCCCGTGAAACAGATCGGATGGCAATGCGGAATCGTCGAGCGAACAACAGAGGTCAACAAATAGATAATTTGCGATGCAGAACAAGATATTTATCAAGAGCTGATTTGAATCGAGCAGCATTTCGATTGCAGCAATGATTACAGCTTGCATCATAGCGTTTGCATTGGGCAAATGGACGTTGTTTGCGAGTATTGTGGTGCATTTCCGGAGAAACGGCTGGATTATGCTGCCGTAATGGTAAAGTGAAATTGCCATTATTGACTCTGTCACATGAACCATTGTATTCATTGCTTTGTGGCGAAACAAGGCCAAACATTATTTTATTTTTCCAACTGGCATAATTAATTAAGAATTCTTGTAATTTAAAATATATTCGTAAAGTTAATAAAGATTAATTTATTCACTTAAATTAACTATACTTTAGTTATTTTCAATGCTTTTGCTTGTAAGTACATCCCCGCACACTTATAAAAAATAATAATTATTTTCATTTCAGTTCAATTTTCGCTTGTAGCATTTATTTATGTTCAGTGCACTTTAGTTTTAGTCGAGCGAGTTTGCCCATTAGGAAGAAAAGAACCACACCCCATTCGACGAGCTAAGCTTTAAGTAAGCGATATGTGCACGATCCTAATTACTAGGTGGCTAAGGTGCAGACCAACCTGCAGGTCTCTATTGATACCCCACTGACCAAAGGTGGATTAGCTCGGTTGACGTACACAAGATCGGAGTCCAATTCCGCTTTCCCCGAATGAACCATCTCAACTTCCTCATATTCTTCTTCTTCTTCAAAAAACTAATTTTGTCATTGAACCTATCAAAATGCACGTGTTTTTTTTTTTTTTTGACTTGGTTTGTTTTTATTGGATCTTCTCTTTATGAGTCTAACAATAATACAATTTCTAACAGTTTAATTTGAGCTGAATAGAGACTACATGGTCCTAATAATTAAAGCTGGATGGGAAGGTCGTTGCGGCGAAGACGAGAACTGCTGGAAACTCGCGTGAGGGCTCTCGCGAGATGATTTGGATGTACTGATAGCTTGTCGTAGTACTTTGTTATGATTTGTAATATCTCTTCTCTGACGAGTGGTATGTGAAGGTCCTTCTGAATGTTTTCATTCCGAACGTACCACGGTGCCCCGGTGATGGTTCTGAGAATTTTTGATTGAGTTCGTTGCATTATATCTACACTGCTGGGCATTCCCCCACAACTGAGAGCCGAACATCCAGATTGGTTTCAAAACGGTGTTGTATAGAAGTACCTTACAGTTCAAGCTAAGGGGCGAGCGGATATTGATAAGCCAGTGGAGGCTGTTGGCTTTAAGCTTTAAATGTGTTCCTTTGGCTTCAATGTGGCTGCGCCAAGTATGTCGTCTATCGGGGTGTACGCCAAGATATGTTACTTCATTTGCTATCGGAACCACTGTGTTGTTTAGAATAAGTGGAGCGCAGTCTTGCCTGTTAAGTGTGAACGTTACGTGTTTGCATTTTTGTTCGTTAACTTTGATTCGTCAGTCCGATAGCCATTTCTTCACTATCACCAGGTGTATAGCAAGTTGCGCCGTTGCTTGCTTGGGGTATTTCGAGCGGCTTAGGATCGCTGTGTCATCAGCAAAAGTGGATGTGGTTAGTTGCCTGCTCGTTGGGATGTCCGCAGTGTAGATAAGGTAAAGTGTTGGTCCAAGCACGCTGCCTTGAGGAACTCCGGCTCTAGTGATGTAGTCATCGGACATAGAAGAATTACATCTTACTGAGAATATTCTGTTGTAAAGATATGACTTCAGAAGTTTGTGAGTGTTGGTTGTGAGCATTTCTGTAATTTTGTGCATTAAACCATCTAACCATACTCTGTCGAAGGCTTGTGATACGTCCAGAAATATCGCAGTGCAGTACACCCTTTGTTCAAATGCATTTCGGAATTCCCATGTTATGCGGTTGACTTGCTCAATGGTTCCGTGTTTTTCTCGAAAACCGAATTGATGAGACGTGATTTTGTTGTGTGTTCTGAGATATCAGGTAATGTGTGCCAAGCAGCATTTTTCAAAGAGTTTTGATAGACACGTTAGTAGACTAATTGGTCTATATGATGAGGCAATTGTGCGGTCTTACGTAGATGTGTCGATATCTGATGTTGCTGGCAGTGAGATCCCGTTTGATAATGTATTGGGCTGAAATACATTTTGAAGATGCTCTGCAAATCTGTCGGCTCTTTCTTCGTCGCTGCGACCCCAGTTGCCTTTGGATGTCCTTATTGGCATTGCACATTCGATTGGTGCGCAGAGTGATGAGTGTGCTCTCCAAAGTGGGAACTTGGAGCTCATTGGGGATAACTGCTCTATATAATGTTTTTGGGACCTTTCTTCCTCATGACGTAATGCAGCTGAGAGCCTCCGTGTAGCATCTTTTAACCTTTGTTTTGCGGATGGTGATCTGTTGGATTGCCATTCTCGCCGTGAGCGTCGCTTTGCTAGAACAAGCTGCTCTATTTCAACGTTCGTGTATCTATGATTGTACTATGTTTTTTGCGTTTGTGGAGTTGACATGCGAGCTGCTGCGATCACGACGGATTCAAGAGTGTTTGTGGATAAGTTGATAACAGCTTTGTCATTCAAGCGTGGATTCAACTTAATATGCGAACTTATATATTTTTTGTATTCGTTGTTAGTCTGAATGGTTTATCTACCGCAACTGGATGTAGATTTAGATGAAGAAGTACTGGCGAGTGATCAGACGATAGATCTGATAAAGGGTTGGCACTTATCAGGTTGCGTGGAATGTTTTTTGTGACTGCAAAATCGATCAAGTCTGGCATTTTTCTAGAATCTGTTGGCCAATATGTAGGTGTCCCAGGTGACACACAGTCTAGCTTGTTGCTTGGTTTTATTATTGCTTTTTACGACTACCTCCCCTTTGGAGTCACAAGTCGACATCCCCAGTGCGTATGCTTGGCATTAAAGTCTCCTGTTTCTATAAATTGTTGGCTCAAAGAGTTTAAATAGTCCGTGAATTGGGATTCGGATATTGTAAACCGAGGAGGACAGTATACGGCGGCAAGCTTTAAGGATCGGGAATCCATTTGTACATCTATAGATGTAGCTTGCAATAGTGGCGAAGCTATTGTGGAAGCATTGCTTGATGCGATTTCTAATCAGAATCCCAGTGCCTCCATGTCCTTTCCCGTCTGGGTGATTCGTGTTGTAGAAGAAGTAGCCTCGAATATGGAAATTATATTTATTTGTAAGATGAGTTTCTGCGAGTAGCATTACATTGATATGGTTATTATTAAGAAATAAAGTGAACTCGAGTTTGCGCTGTGAGACGCCGTTAGCGTTCCACAGTGATATACGGAGTGGAGCCATTGATTACTTAGCCTGTTTTTGAGCAACAAGCAGCTCACTCAAAACGTTCTGGTTTCGCATAAGATCTTGCATAGTTGTCTGCATGAATGACATGAACACCATCATACTTTGTTTCAATTTTGTTCGTAGACCGTTCTTCTGGTTGATGAGGGGAAACTGATGATCGTGGCTTGGTGGGAGCGGTACTTTAAAGACCCAATTTTAGAGCAGTTTCAAAGCTTGCGGATTTGTCGGAGAACTCATTATTGGCTAAAGAATTAACAGCTGTAGGGGGAAGACATCACGCGTAGATTTCATAGGTGGTGTATGCTAGCGAGCAGTGGTCACTCTTTGGTGTGTACGACTTTTCAGTTCCTTGTAGACTGGACAGCCCCTGTAGTTAGCCGTATGGTTGCCTCCGCAGTTTCCACACTTTTTGCTGCTGGGATCCTCTTTATTTTTGGGCATTTGTGGGAGTCATTAAAGTCTCCACAATCAACGCATACTGGACGAAGCGTGCATATATGTGTGGCCATATTCCTGACAATTATTACACTCTTAACTCACTGCACCGGACCATTTCTTTTATGCGGCTCTTCTACCGTAATTCTGCGGTGTAGTAGGAACTGGAGAGTGAAAATAGGATGCACTTCATTTTTTTTCAGAGGCTTGGATTTGGTTTCGGGTTCAAGTTCTACCTTGAAAAGAGGTTGAGGCTTTCTTTCTCTATTCAAAATATTAATAACATTTTTTACGTTAAAACCTTTCTCCTTCAGTGCGCTTGTAACTTCAGCTGGTGTTACTTCCGGCTCAATACCTTTAAGTACTACTTGCTGGCCTTTACTGCTTTTTAATTGGTACGTGTAGAAGTTTTTATTATTGTCGTTTAAATACTTCGACAAAATTCTGTAATTTAGTCTGAACTTTTGTTTCGTGAATATTTCCCTTTGTTAATGGAATTATGTGGAAATTGTCTGGTCCTATTAGATTCAGTATCGAGTTTACGAAAGCATTAGAACTTTTCTTTCGAAAGTAAATCGGCGGCGGCTTAGCCTTTTTGTTGTTCCCTACGATATCTTCAGGAGGTATATCATCGGATTTATCTGCCAAAATAGCAAATCTGTTTGCTTCTATGGGCTTCTCTATTGTAGATTGGTTTGAGGTGCCTCGAGTTATTTTAGCAGAATTACCAAGTCTAGAGTTCTGCGGGCTAAGCTTACGTTTTATTTCTATGTAGCGATCCATACCAGTCTGTACGGCCGAACGTTGTTTTGAAGAGAGCTTGCACAGCAGATTCCGTTGTTACAGTAGATGGTATTGCGCGAGCAGTCGATACCATTGTAGTTGTTGTAATGGTTGCCGTTACAGCTGCTAATGATGTCACTGTACAGGGGACCGTGGCTAAGCAGGTTGCCATGAGGGAAGGGTATGGGGTTTTATCCAACAAGAGCGCTGGAGAGCAAGAGCAAGAGCGCGCTCTACCTTGCGATGTTGGATTGAGTTCATTACTCGGGCTTGGGGTTATAGATCGCGGTTGGTTAGTTTCTGTTGGGTTTGCGGTCGCGTTGTCTTGCATTGACACGATTGAATGGTATGCGTTGTTACGTTGCAAAGAGAGCCGACGCTCGTCTTGCTGACGTTGGAGCACCGTATGAGATCGCGGTTGGTTATTTTTTGTTGGGTTTGCGGTCGCGTTGTCTTGCATTGACACGATTGAATGGTATGCGTTGTTACGTTGCAAAGAGAGCCGACGCTCGTCTTGCTGACGTTGGAGAACGTATGAGTGTCGAATTCACTCATAGCTTAATGTTTTAGATTTTCTTTTTGTTGTTTACACAAAAAGTACGAAGTTCATCGCACTAAGCGTCTTTTCGCCCACTGTGTATTGTTGATTAGAGCTTGCACTGCATTATGCTTTGTTTTTATTAAATTTCCGTTGCACGATAAGACGACAAAAAGAAAACACGTTCTTTATGTTCTGTATGTTCTCATGTAATTTTATTGCTTATTTGCTCGTATATACCTCAGTCGTCCGATTTATCTTTATACCAGGAACACCTGGATGCAATCAAATCTATTTTTGCGTTGATATCCGAAAAATACCATATTGTTGTTCCAGGTAACTATATCCTCCATGGAACTGCTTCCTTGCCTCCTTGTGATAATTTTAGTATTCCTTCGAAACAACATGACTTCTGTCGTAATCTCTTGAATATTTACTAGTCTATTTTCATGAAAGTATTCATTGTTGATGGGTGTTGATGTAACCAATCCAACACTTTTTCAGAGTCAGATACTATCTTCGCCGATAGCGCTTGCACATACAGGCAACAACCATATGCGGGAGAGGAAGCATCAGCGAACCCATGAAATTAGGACACTGACAAGTGCGAACATTCAGTAGAGTACATCTTCAGCTTTTGGCCTTACCTCTGTATCCATGTGTATAAAATATAAATAGATAAATGTTTAATCGCATCGCATGGGAACATCCAAAGTCATCATACCCTTGGCTTCAAAGCACTGCGCAAATCTAAGTTTGTTGAATCCTCTTACACAATCTTGCAACTTCTCATCTGTAAGCAAATTTTATGGAAAATGTGTGAAACCCATGGTTAAAAGCAGTTCATTGCAAAAAACGAGTAGAATGCCGGAAACAGACCATCTCGAAATGCCAAAAAATTGGGCAATGGTCCGAAATGTATAAGGCTGTTCCAAGGCTACAGCAATTCGATTTTCTATTGGTATAGCTAACCGAGAAATTGTGTCTTTCTTTGCCGATCATGTCAGTAGAGTAACCAATTCACAAAATGTGCTTCTCTCCATTCGGAATCTTTCTTTAAAATGGACATCCGAATTTTCTGGGACATCTTTCTCCCATAATTGCGCTTTCACTCTTTGTAGCATAGACGTTGACCTGTCTGGACCATTGAGAACGTTCGAAGAACAATCTTACTTTACCAGGCTTGCTTGAGTTAGTAACAGCGAAATTAAGATCTTCTGAATTTCGATCTGACATTCTTTCGATTTGCTTATCGATTTCCACTGCGAACATACCGAAGTTTTCAATATTGAACTAATGTTTGATTCACTGTTGTAGATTTGTATCGCTTACTTTGCAACAAAGATGTGATGTCTTCATTTTGGTTTGGCCTGGTCCATGTATTACCCAACTCAACCTAGTTTTGGATAGCATGGGGCGATGTTAATCTCTGTTTATGACAGCACGATTGCATGCCGTTGTCCAATCAACAGAATTGGTTGCTTATCTTGCAACATTTTGAGACTCACCAGATTTTTTGGTACAAGATCCATTAGCTTATAATAGTCATATTGTGGTGACGGTAAATTCAGATCGTTTATCAGCCATAACTAATTCATTAAGTTCTGGTCTTGTACCATTTGTACCACTCAAGCTTTTCTTTGCTGATTTTCCATCTGCTTCGTATCTGTAGACACCGCCTGTCCAACTGAAGCAGAAAAGTTTAACACCACCTATTTCATGCGCAAAGTTATATCCACGATTGTGGACGTACTTCCCTCGTCCAAGAATGCGACAATACCCTTAGAGCTCTTTTGGCCATGTACTGTAATTGGTACCATTTGTAGATGCACAAAAAATTCTTCTCCTTAAAATATCCATAGTGTATACTAATAGCATTAAACTGGGTAAAATGAAGTGCCTCCACTTTACTGCTGATGTCCCATCAACCAATTGGTGGTGCTTTCCGTTGGATTGTTGTAGCTGCACACAGAACCATTGCTTGGATCAGAATTGTGTGAGGTACGGAGAAACGATAAAGTGTCTACAATTTTTGACGCCCTTTCATTTTTTGTCATTTTCACCGCCGTCAAGAAATTTGCAGACGCGCAATAAAGCGTTTCCGTCAAATTCCTTTGAAATTGTCTGATCGCGAGCTTGAGTATATGCGAAGCCTTTGAAAGGCTTTAACAAATTTTACGTATATTGTGAAATGAACATCCACGAATCACTGTAGCTGAGCTGAAATTTGCTTCACTGCCACATTTTTGTCATGTTTCTATTTTTGTGGACTGTACTTGATAGTGCTGGCTGCTAATTCAGTTATCCGGCTCGAAAGACCACTATGAGATTTATATTGAGGCTTCTTATTGTTTTTATACCGGCTACTCATAGGAATGAAAGAAGTGCCAAAGGAAAAAAGTGCAAAAAAATAAAAGTCGGAGGAGCCATCTCTGACCCCATAAAGTATATATATTCTTGACCAGTGTCAACAGCCGTCTGTCTGTATGAATACCTGAAACTCAGAGACTATAAGAGCTACGAATTTTTTTGTTATGATTGCACGCAGTTCATGATTGTTTTAGAATTTTGCCACGGCCACTACAGCTTTTAAAACATACTTTAAAGGTGTTGCCGTAAAGCTATAGCTGATTTTTCATACACTTCCGAAATATACCAAAATGGACGTTTCTTGAAAATTTGAGTGAAAATGCGAGAAAAGCATGAAATTGGGCCTTTCTTCCGCCCACATGTATTTATGTATGAAAACACTTACAGCTAAGCAGACAACAGCGGTTCGAATGACGCTCCAGACTATTTTTTGTTTTTACTTTCCAAAATATATGTTATTTACAATAGATTTAATAGTTGGAAACACTGTTATAAATTGCCTAGTAATAAAAAAAGATAAGATTAAAAAAAAAAATTCACTTAAAGTATGCTGCAAATATTACAATTGCTAATGTAATTGGAACTTTATTCTTATAAGAACGCTTCACGTATCGCATGCATTCATCGCCTACTTATTTCTATTTTATCTGCGACAATTTATATTTAAATGGTTCATAGTAACTCAGACTATGAATTAATATGATTAAGTTCTTATCCCTAAATGAGGAAGTCACAATGCTCAAGAATAAAACTCAAATACTTATTCATTCAAGTTTTTTTTTTGCTGTAATACTGCTTAAGCTGAGTACAAAAGTATAGCTCAATAGATAATTATACGACCTACGAAATTTAAATTATAAATCTGCAAATCATGCTGTAACCTTAAAGAAGAAGAATGGCAAAGTTCTTACGGATAGCTACTGAAAGTTTTTTGTTTAAAAATATCTAGATTATCATTCTCTGAAGATTATCTGCAGTGCCTTCTATATTCAAAATAGTAGTGACTATAATGCAAAACCATATTCATTCTGAAAAGAATTTTGCAGCTCCTTTTTATACATACAAATGTATTTGTTTCTATAGTATCGGACGTAAAATATTAAATAAGTATTCGAAGTAATTGTAAATAGATGTATCTAGTTTTAAATATAAGATTTGCATTCTACAATTATAATTTTTTATATTTTTAAAATTAAAGTTACTTTATGAAATCACTCGAAATCTTGCGGCAAGTCGAAAAAAAATTACAAATTATAAGTTCTTCATTTTGATTTATTCAACTAGAGATAGCTAAATCTACAGATTGAACAAATCATAGTGGGGTAACTCTTCTCTTCAAGCGTAAACATCACGCTGAGCTTTTTCCCATGCAGCCATTGGTCCATGCTCTGGGCGGTATTTGACATTGCAACCATCAGGCTCCAGGCGGTTATCATCGCGAAGTTCTTCATAACGTTCGCGTTCGTACTTGGTAAAACCCCATTTTTTTGAAACATAAATCTGCAAAACAAAATTTATTATTTGCAGGACAAGATCACAAATAAAATAAGTAACCTTCTGGCGTCCAGGGAACTTGAACTTGGCGCGACGCAGAGCTTCTATAACTTGTGCCTTGTATCTGTCACTTGAGCGTACCGACATAATTGGTTGCCCAATTCGAACACGAGCAACTGTGCCCTGTGGCTTGCCGAAAGCGCCTCTCATTCCAGTTTGAAGCCTAAAATTTATAAAATTGTAATTTATTACATGAATCAATACGTTTACTTACCTATCAGCTCCAGCACACGACAACATTTTGTTGATACGAATGACATGGAAAGGATGCAAACGCATACGGATGTGGAATTGATCTTTTCCGCAGAATTTTACCAAATACTTGTTGCAGCAAATACGTCCTGCTTCCAGAGCTTCGCTGCTTAATTGCTCATATTCATCAGAAACTAAATGGACACAAAGTGGGAAGTCCTCAACGCTAGCCTTCTTTCGACCCAAATCAAAGATGCGAATTTTTGGGTCAGGTACACCACGACAGAATCGAGATTTTGGATACGGTTTGTTTTTACAATACCGATAACTATTTGGAGAAAAATTTCAATTTTAAACGTAAAACAAAAACATACAACTGAGTTCATACCATCTTGCAGGCCGACGACCCATTTTGAACCTAAGATTGTTATAAGATTTTAAAAATATAATCCAAATTTAATTTATATAAGTACAAAAATTTAAATATATTTTTGGAAATGTTATAAAATAGAAAGTAAGGGCGATGTTTATAGATTTGCAAATTCCAAGCAAATTACCTCTCACTCGGCAGCTCAGAAAGAAAGGAAAGAGAGTTGACAGCCGGAAATATACTAGAGCCACTTGAAATAAAATATCGCCATACCGATAAATGCAGACATATTCACACGAGTCAGAACAAGATAGCAACGTAAAGTTAATTATTGAATTAAGCAGTAAAGATGTTTCAAAATGTGCACTTCTAGAACACATTTTGTTAAAATTGGTTGTCCATTAAATATAATATATTATTGTATAATATATATAATATTACAAAACCTATTCAGTTTTTAAAAATTTGATTGTCAAACTTATAGCCAGAATCTCATTTAAATATTAGCACGTAAATATTATATGCCTACAATTGAGGCATATATTATTTAAATATGATATTGTCTAAACGTTTTATTGAATTCAATTTGGTTTTTATAAAAATAAACAACAAATAAAATAATCTAAGCAAATTTTTATTTTCAATTTTTACTAAAAATTTCTATATATTATTTTTTTGCAACTTTAGAATAAATTATGTATGTATATATTCTTAATCAGTATTATTTCCAGATTACATTTGTATTTAAAGTGACGATTCGTCGTTTTGACTGAGGATGACGTTTCAGGATAAATTTAGTCAATTAATTAGTAAACAAATAACGTAATTTTCGTTTTAGTTAGTTTAGTTTAGTCAAAACCCAGGCCCGGATTTACCATATAGGCAGTGTAGGCAACTGCCTAGGGCGGCAAGAAATGGGAGGGGAGTGGCATATTTTGTCGTGAAAATTTTGAATGATTATGTATGTATATAGCATACCGAATGCTCGTTTGCACACTCGTATCAAATTGTAGCGCTGAACGTTTATTTTGCGTACTGCGGAGAGTGAAAACTACTTAAGATCAACACTGGCTGCAGAACGATTGAACGCGCTCGTTTTCTTAACTATAGAGTCAGATTTACTTATGTCTTTAGATTGTGATGAAATTATTAATGAATTCGCTATCCAAAAATCCAGACGTTAAAATATCAATTGATTCGTGACAACTTCAGATTTTATCAGGACATTGATCCCAGGCTCACATCGGGATTCTTGCGGACATGGCTCATATGGAATGGCCCGCATGGCGCAAAACCACTTGAAAAGTCTTCAGATATAAATGTTATCGAAAATTTGTGGGTGATTTTGGACCGTGGAGTTCGGAAGCGCAAAAATTCGAATAAGACGGACCTGAAAACAGCATAAGTCGAAGAATGACCAATATTAGTCCCCCAGAGACTCCAAAATTGGTCGACTCAGTCCCAAAAAGACTTAAAATGATTGCTGACCAGAAGGGTGGCCACACAAAATATAAATATATCATTTTTAGTTCATACACTTTAAAAAAATACTATTTTAATAGCTGGTTGAAATAAGCTGTGGCATTGATATTCTAAGTTATTTTAGTTTTTAAATCAAAATAAATATTTAAAAAAATTCTAAAAATGTGATAACTTATGACATAAAAGTTAAAATACATACCTAAAAATCTGCGTTTAAAATATTTAAATGTCTGTTTTAGTTTGGAAGACACAGTGCTATAAACTTTTGATTGAGCACTGGTTGAAATAAGGTGTGAGCCACTGTATATTGAAATGTTCAAAATACACGTTACGGCATGGGGGAGACTTGGGAGTATTGTAGTCGTGCATTCTCGAAAAGCTAAACTAAAGCCCTCCTGATTTCTTAAAAAAATGTAGTCAAATTTGGTTTTATGTCCTCGGAAAATAAATTTTTTTTTAACAAATGTACATACATATTTTGCAATATATTTTTTATCCGTCACCCATATTGTACTATGGTATTTTCCTTACATGAAGAAGGAAGCATCTTCAACTCTCTTGATTAGTATCAAGAGCCGAGACAGTAAATGTAAATATGTACGTATGTACATACATACATATGTATGTATGTACGTATGTACACACATACATACATATGTATGTACGTATGTACACACATACATATGTATGTACGTATGTACATACATACATATACATGTATGTATGAATTTTCAAATTTGTTCCAAAATTGTTATATTAGAGACCATAATGCAGTTTTTCTTAAAAACTACACAATATAAAAAAAACTGTACTTAAAGAACATGTGTCTGTTTATGTTCCCCAGGGAATTCTATGCTCTTCTATTTACCTTCAAAAATATGTGAAGTTATGACTTTGAAAGCCAACCATTTTTTCACTATTCATTTATGCACATGCATATGTACTTATGTATATGTATGTATGTACATATGTAGTTTTCATAAATGTTGGCTCAAAATACCTAAATACATACATATGTATATGTATTCTTTGTAAGTTGATATCATATATACATATATGATAAAATAATAGCTAATAAAACTACTTGGATGATTTAGGAACAGGTAAACAAAAACAATTTTACGTTCTCAAAAGTACGAATTTTTAAAGCCATATGTATGTATGTATGTACTTTGGTATTTATCAAGTACGGTTACTTTGAACTCTAGCCACGTGTTGATATAATTTCGTCTAATCAAAGATTATACATTCAAGCAAGCCATGTACATATATATACATATGTACATATGTGTGTACACATATATACATAGATACATATGTATACATGCATAGACAAGCATAGTGACATAAAGTAGACGAGTCCGATGTAAACATACATATGTACATACACATTTGTGACATTGATTTTAGCATTTTAACGTTGAAGGCAGAACACAATGGATGCTATTTCAAGTGGCTGGTTTAGTGAAGTCCAGGATGAATTGTGGCCCGGGCAATCGTTTTCATTGAGAATTAATAAAATACTCCATAAGGAAAAATCAAAATACCAAAATATTCAAGTCGTTGAAACGTAAGTTTTTAAATTCATTAAATCCAAATCAGCAAGTTTTTATAGTAAAAATACAAATTGTACTGCATCATCAATTACCATTTTCTGTAGAAGTGTATTGTTCTGTTCTGTTGAAATTAACATTTTTTTTTGCATTTCATATGTTACATTTGCACTATAAATTATAAACATAAATTAGTTGAAAAAAAAAAAAAATTTAAGTTTTCAAAAAAATTGCGTATATGCTTTAAGCATTTAAAGAAAAACGATAAATTCGATTTTTTCGAATAATTTGATGAAGACTGAGCGTCGCGAACGTGACAAGTGAAAAATTCTTTTCTTTTATTAAGAAATTACGAAAAATAATTTTATATTTATTATATCCCCTACCCATAGGGAAGAAGGGTATTATAACTTAGTGCCAACAGAAAATTTATGTAACAGGCAGAAGGAGGCATCTAAATCTTAATCAGTGTCAACAGCCGAGACGATATAGCCACGTCTGTCCGTCTGTCTGTTCGTATGAACACCTAGATCTCAGACTATAAGACATAGAGACATAGGCTCCTGCATTCCTTACGCAGATCAAGTTTACTACAAAAGTTGGATGCCACGCCCCCTTCATAAATCTAAAACAAGTTCCCTTTTTTTATGTAAATCACATAAAACTCCAAAAGTTCTTTGTGTAATGATGTGTAATTTGGTAAGCCATCTGTGCTTAATACTCTTAATATACCCTGTAATTTTTGTTTAAAATCGGATAGGTTAGGTTAGGTTGAGAAGACGTCTCGACCGGAGTCGAAAGCACCCAGAGACCAAATTGTCCATTGTGATGTCTAATATGTATAAATTGTAGGAATAGAAGGGATTGGGAGTGTTTGTTGGGATATTGGAGGAAAATTCAAATTATTTTATTATGTCTGTGTGCTACTGACCAGTCCTGCTGGGCTGCGGTAGACTCTGGAACCAACCGATAGAGTAAAAAAAAGCGCCAAGTTCTCCAGCCGAATATTCCCAAGACTGTCCAGTTCAACGAAGAAAGGCTTCCCCAGAAATTGGGTCCTCTTTCTAAGAAATGCAGGGCAGTCACAGAGAAGATGCTGGACACTCTCGGGTTCATCTTCATCCCCGCAGCTGCGACAGAAGTCCTGTTGGAATCCACCGTACCGTTGGGCCATACGGCCGATGTAACAGTATCCCGTTAAGACTCCAATTAACATATCCTTACCAGTTGTTCGGTTAGGGTTATATCTTGGCTATAGTGCTTTTGACACTTCGCAGCTTGATGATGCTGCGCAGTATTTCTTAGCCGCCGTTCTCATGGAACAATTAAGTTCCGATAGTACGTGCTGAATAGGTCTCTTGATATCGATCGCTGCGAGAGTTTCTGATGACGCTGACCCCACTCGAGCACACTCATCACCCTCCTCGTTACCAGGTACCCCAATGTGCCCAGGTACCCAGACAAGTCTGATAGAGTGTAGTCGGCATAGGTTCAGTGACATCATTGTGTCTCGGGTTAGTTTATTTTTAATGGTGTTCGATGAGAGTGCTTTTATCGCTGATTGGCTCTCAACGTAAATGGACACGTCACGTGTCCGTATCAACTTGGTCGCTTGCCAAACAGCGTAGATCTCCGCTTGGAACAGGAAGACGAAAGGAAAGCTTGGTTACAAGGTGTTCGGAGAAGACCCCCGATCCAGTGCCTTCTGTCGTCTTTGATCCGTCTGTGTAGATTGACAACTCATTCTGCCTCAATGGAGATTCGTGTTGGCAATCGGATCTGTCAGGGAATTCAGCCGTAAACCTGTCATCCCACTTATGTTCTGGTACCCAATAGTCGTTCTCAGCCACAGTCAATTTTACTATACGTAAACTGGAGTTGTGACCTGCACCAGGCTTAAAGAGGCATTGGGCGTGAAGCCTGACCACACTCCTTGCTGCCACGTGCTTGAGGACAACTCCGATGGGTTCCAGATTTAATATTACATCCAGCGCTGCTTGGGGGGTAGAACGAATACATCCTGTTATTCCCAAGCATGCTAGTCTCTGAACTTTGCGGTGATTGTTTAGATAGGAGTCGGTGTGTCCCGCCTCCCACCATACAAGAACCCCATGCCCCATACGTCATTATACGTCTGACAATAGCAGTGTAGAACCAGTGAAGGATGTACGATTGCAATCCCCATCTTTTACCAAAAGTCTTTTTGCACACAAAGAAGGCTTGTAACGCCGTCTTCATCCTTTCGTCCGAGTTTCTCCTCCAGGAGAGTTTGGAATCCAGGATTACACCAAGGTATTTTGCATCTCTTGATAGCTTAAGCTCTGTGTCTCCCAGTACCGGAAGCTTGAAACTCGGTATCTTATATCTTCGCGTGAACAGAACTAGTTCGGTTTTTTGTGGATTGGCCCCAAGACCGTTGTGTTCTGCCCATCGCTCAATGCGGCATTCAGTAGCTCACTGACTGTTAGCAGGAATCTGCCAGTTACGTTAGAACCAGGTCGTCCGCATAAGCAGTCACTCTGCAGCCCTAATACTTCGGTTTGAGAAGAAGGTCATTTAGGACAATTTTCTACAACAAGGGAGATATCACACTCCCCTACGGGGTGCCCCTGGTTGCCCATCTCCTGATAGTCGAAGCGCAAAGTTGGGCGTTTATCATTCTTTGGCGAAGCATGTTGCTAAGCCATCGAGTGATTATCGGGTGTGAGCCTATGTTGACAAGTGCTGCCGTTATAGACTCGATCCTGACGTTATTAAAGGCACCCTCTATGTCGAGAAATGCCGCTAAAGTAAAATCCTTCCTTTGCAGTGTTCTTTAAATTGTGCTAACTACCTCGTGCAGAGCCGTCTCGACTGATCTACCTTAGAGGTAGGCGCGTTGGAACTTGCTAAATGTGTGAGGTGTTAGCTTACTTCTGAGATGAAGGTCCAGAAGTCTCTCTAGTGTTTTTAATATAAACGATGAGAGACTTATGAGCCTATAATCTTTTGCTGAGCAGTGGTTTATCTCTCCTGCCTTGGGAATGAATGCCACCCTCACTTCTCTCCAGATTTTTGGAATGTATCCCGTAAGGAGGCATCCCCTGAAGATCTCTTATAGCCATTGCGACAGATGCACGCATACCATCTATAACATGACCGGTCTAATGTCATCCGGTCCTGCTGATTTGTAGGGGTGGAACGACTTGATAGCCCAGTTTATCTTCTCAGTGTTTACAATTTCGTCGATTAGGCACGTTTCTCTCCGGCTCGCCGCTGATGTGAGAGGTGGGGATCCCATTTTCGTCTTCAGCTTGTAAGCAGCCTGGAAAGTGTGCGTTCATGAGGAGTTGTAGAGATTCCTCACTTTCTTTAGCGAATGTGCCATCCAGGTTGTAAAGAAGTCCCGGTGTGTCTGGATCTTTCGCCAGAAACCTTCGAAGTCTGGGCGCTTCAGTGGTGTTGGTTAGTTCCTCGCACAATTTAGACCATGAATCTCTTTTTGTCCTTCTAATTTCCTTCTTGAAGGTCTTGGTAGGCATTCCAGTCTACCTGGCAGTTTCCGTCTTTAGCTCTATTGTAAAGTCTTCTTGTTTCCTTCCGTATCTGGCCGTAATAATGATTCCTGTAAATTTGGTTGTGATCGAATGAAAAACAACGAAGTTATTTAAAAATCAATTTTATATGCAACATTCACTTGCAGCTGCTCGCGCTTTGTTTGTTTAGTTGACAGCAGAAATCGTCAACAAGCCACCACAATAATGTGTATACTCGTAACTAACGAGTATTTCTGTCATTCGAGTATATTTGTTACGAGTAGCAAAAATGATTGAGTATTTACGGGTTCGAGTGCCAATGGCACTCGTGATTACCGAGTACGAGTGCCGATACCACTTGTGCTTAGCAAGTGCGAGTGCCGATACCACTTGTGCTTAGCGGGGTGGAAATGCATACTCGTAATATTTGCTGTGGGTATTTGATGCGCAAGTGAATATTGTGAGCGGATATTTTGTGTATCCGTAAATGTATTGATGTTGTTGTTGGGTTTTTTGTACTTCATGCTAGTTATTTACCTGGTATATTTACCTTTTGGCTTTATAATTTAATTTTTATTTGGGATCTTACTAATACAAATAATAATAATAGCTAAATAAAAAATTTACTAACACACATATACAAAGTCAGTGAACAAAGGAAATCCAAATTTGAATTAAACTTCAATTTACCTGTTGTATTGACTAATTTTTAAATTCAGTCAGTGGTAAAAGACAAAATCAATATTTTAAGGATACTGAAAATCTACCTGCATTAATTTTAAATTGATTAAATTGTATGTGTATGACCTTGTGGTAAATGTATATGTATAACAAAAAGGGTTTTTGCAGATATCTGTATTTTCCGGAAATTCCATAAAAAAAAGTCAGTGCAAAGCATGCAAAAGGCACTCATATAATAGAACCGCGAACAGCTGCGTCGCGACTCAAAATCATTTACGATTAAGAGTGGAGGTGGGGTAAAAACACTCGAATACTTGCCCAACGATTCGAATCATTGTCGACATATTCGGGTGGATCTCGAATTTTGTCACAAGTGCAAGAATGATCGGTTGCCGAGCTGCAAGACACTCGTCAAGCACAAGTGTTTGAATCACGAGCAGCAAATTGATTCGGTCGGTTGAAGTGGCCGAAGCGCAAGCACTCGCAATACTCGCGACAATAATGTGTGTGTGTGTGTCTTGAATTTTGCTTAAGGGTGCGAGTAGCATCGCAACACAAAATTTCATGAGTGTGAGTAGTTGACCAAAAACAACCACCTTTGACGTTCTCTGGTTGACAGTGTGACCATGTCGGTACGTTATGAATTTTTTTCAAATATATACAAAAGAAATAGAAGTTTCAGTAAATTCTTTGGTATACTTTTTGTTAAAATATCACTTGAGTTTTTTGTTTCTTTCTCGAAATGGGTTGCGGGTATCATACGGTCGAGCACTCTAGATTGTAGCTTTCTTCCTTGTTACTTTATGGGATCGGAGATGCCTCCTTCTGCCTGTTTCATACATTTTCTGATGGCACTAAGTTATAATACCCTTCTACCCTATGGGTAGCGGGTAAACAAAATATGACAAATCGATTAGCTATCTGAAAGCTCCAATAGCAAAATGAACAATTTTTAATTTATAATAAGTAGCTTTGCGAAAAGACAACCTACGAAAGACGAAGACGAAGCAAGAGCACATAACAATGCATCGCAAATCTGACCTTGGAGAACGTAAGACGGCGTTAGTTAATTAATGATGATAAACACATCTACAATTTATGCAGCTAATTTTATAATATTTAGCACCTTAAAAGAAAGACAAACTTAATGACATACAAATCAATATCTGAATTTTCTGGGAACACCAGTAAAACTTTAACTTATCATGAAAAATACGTTCACAAAATTAGAGTATTTTGTAAAGGGTTATTTGATAAAATTAGTTTTACGAAAGAATGGAAAGTTAATTATTAACATCACGATTTAATCTAAGTACGTTTTAATTTCAAAATTCATTTTAAATTATGAGATTTGGAGCACTCTTGCACACACTTAATCTCTTTATTTTAAGAAAGTATCCTTAGATTTCCATCAAAATCCGGTATGACATTGAGTGGCTTATACATTGAAGAGACAATTTGTTTACATTTTGCTTCAATCCTACATGATACATTTTTTTATTTTGTTCTCGGATGAATCCACTGTCGAGTGGTGCGGGAGTTTGTTGATACCATATTTTTAGATTTCCAGGTAATTTGTAGAAATTTGTTGATTTGATTTAGCGGAAAAACGTTTGATGTGATACTGGCACGTCTACTAATACTGCATTGCATGCTCAAGTAGCCTCTATTGAAAAAATTTTGAACTTCAAAGAATATGTTCCCCAGCTGTCTACCAGTGGGTTCATAGTCTCAAAGACAAAGACGGGTGGTAGCAATATGGGGAGTCTCTTTAATTTCAAATAATGTTTACAGTGGAACCCTACAAGAGGGTAATCTTTCTCTACTGGGACCTAGTCATGAATAAGCTTCTGTGCAAAGTTCCAACCAAGTTAACGTTATGGTGACGACATAAGCTTAATTTTAACGGGGAAATGCCTACTTCTGGCTACAGTCAGCTCCGCTATGGTGTAGATAAAGGGTGGGTCTTAAAAGCCGGACTCGGTATCAATGCGGATAAGCCGGACCTTATCCTCTTTACAAAGACTCATAAGGTACCCGTTTTAACTGAGTTTCTCAGTGGCTTTGTCCTATTCTTCGCCTAGGGAATCTTGGTGTAGTGGCCGACTATTGAAAAGAGGACTTACATAGCTGTCCTACATAGAACATACCCAACGTCAGGCACTTCTGTGCATAACAGGTGTGAACATAGTGTTACACGGCTTAAGACATAGTGCTATTGGTAGAGAAGCCATTTATCAGATGACTCCCCTCACCCAGATGCTATGCTTTCACATTGTCGAAACAGGGGGCTGGCAAGCCCAACTCTCTCAATAACTTCACGGATGGGTCCAAGATGGAGTGAGGAGAAGGACACTTAAATCTCCTACTAGCTTCCAGATCACTGCTGTATCTTTCAGATGGAGGGTTCACAACTGGCTTGCCTCTTCGCATAGCTTGATCAATATTTCCTTTGATAGCGAAGCTGCTATAAAATCTATGCAATCCAATATTCACAATTTCGAAGTTGTCTTGGACAGCAAAAGATTAATATTGGCACTGAACGCAATAGTGGATGTGCACTTATATTGGATCTTAAGCCCGTAAGGCATGGAAGGTAATGATATTGAAGATATTTTATATACCTTGATGAGGAGGAGGTACAAACCAGTTACATGAAAAATGTCGTGATATCTCTCAGAGCCCTTCAAGGAAACATTGAAATCCAGTCCTAACTGAGATGACGCAATACCAAAAAACTTCTAACCGAAGTTATTATGAAATTTCCGAGGAGAGATTGAAGAGCGCTAAAAATATTTTCCTTTTTACATAATTTATAAATTATTTAAAATCATAAGTCTTTGCACGGATAAATTTGAAACTTTGTAAAGTTAACGAACAGCGTTCGTGTACTTTCGACTAAAGTAATATTAATTGTTATATATTTTAAGTTTAAAATATAAAATAAACTAAGAAACCTTGAACTTTTCCAAACTAAATAATTTTGAAATCTTTTTTGCAGCGAAACATATGGAAGGTGTCTAATTTTGGATGGAATAATCCAATGTACATCCCGAGATGAATTTTCGTATCAGGAAATGATATCGTTTTTGCCGCTGTGCTGCCATCCTAATCCAGAGAAAGTTCTGATTGTCGGACTGTAGCTTTCTTACTTTTTTCGTATTAATTTATTTTAAGATTTAGGTATTGTTGGTAGCAAACTTGCGATAACGGAAAGCTTATACAGTTTCCAATACTTGCTTTATCATCACATTATATAAATAGATTGTCATTTAACTCTTGCAATGTGTGTATAGTGATAACAACATTAACATAAGTAAATACATGTACATGATTCAAAATGTGATTAAAATAAAAATATCATAGAACAAGCTACATATTGACATACATCACTGTTTCCTCTTGGGTTTCGACAATTTCAGGTCCTTATTATTATCATCATTTGAAACTTGCGTATATAGGGTAAAAGGGTATTATAATTAAGTGTAATCAGAAAATGTATTTAACAGGCAGAAGGAGGCATCTCTGACCCCATAAAGTATACGAGGTGTGTTCAAAAAGTAAGGTGACTTTTCAAATTTCGCGGGCAACATATTTTCGATTATCGATTTTTTTGTTTTGTTATATTGGTACACTCTTCCCTAACATCTGTACCAAGTTTCAATGGAACATCCTCTGTTGTTTGGTTGTGAGAGGCGTAAAGTTACAATTTATTTTGCGAGCTCGGCGATTTTTTTCTGTCGAAAAATATGGATCAAAGGATTTGCATCAAATTTTGTGTAAAAAATAAAATTAAGTGCTCTGAAACACTTGAAATGTTGACAGTGGCATACGGTGAAACTGTTCTGAGTAAAAAAATGTGTACAAGTGGTACAAACTCTTCCAAGATGGCCGGGAAGATGCCAATGACCAGCCTCGCTCTGGACGCCCAAGCACGTCAACAACTGATGAAAACGTTCAAGCAGTGACGAAAATTGTTTTGGAAAATCGTCGAATCACTATCAGAGAAGTTGCTGAAGATGTCGGTATATCGCTTGGCTCGTGCCATGAAATTTTTTCAAACGTTTTGGGTATGAGTCGTGTGTCAGCGAAGTTTGTTCCGAAATTGCTGAATTTTGACCAAAAGAACCGTCGCATGAGCATCGCTCAAGAGCTGTTGAATGACGTCAACGACGACCCAGATTTACTCAAAAGGGTCATAACTGGTGACGAATCATAGGTATATGGTTATGATATCGAAACCAAAGCCCAATCGTCCCAATGGACGGAGATTTGCAACGATTGAAGAGATAAAGACTGCATCGCTGCAAGAGCTCAAGGCTATACCGAAAAGTGCTTATGGGAAGTGCTTTGAGGATTGGAAAACCCGTTGGCATAAGTGTATTGTATCTGAGGGGGATTACTTTGAAGGGGACAACATAAATATTGATAAATAAATTAATAGTTTTTCTTGAAAATACAAAGTCACCTTACTTTTTGAACACACCTCGTATATATTCTTGAACAGCGTCAACAGCCGAGATGATATAGCCATGTCCGTCTGTCTGTCCGTATGAACACCTGGATCTCAGAGACTATAAGACATAGAGACACAAAATTTGGCAAAAAGGTTTCTTTATACCCTACGCAGATCAAGTTTATTTCAAAAGTTGGATGCCATGCCCCCTTCGCCCACAATAAGTATTAATCTAGAAAAAGTCAAGTTATTTTATGTAAATGGCGTATAGGGGCGTAAAGTGGCGTGGCAAAAATCTAAAACAAACTTGATCTGCGTAAGATCTACACAAATACTGCCACCAAATTTGAAATCTCTAGGTCATTCACACACTTAAAACGTCCATATGCATTGGCCACAACTATTTTAATAAATAATTTAACAAATAACTTTTGTTCTACTTATCCGATTTTTACCAAAATTGAGTTCGAATGAAAAACAACGAGGTTATTTAAGAATCAATTTTATATGCAAAATTCACTTGCAGCTGCTCGCGCTTTGTTTGTTTAGTTGACAGCAGAGATCGCCAACAAGCCACCTCAAAAATGTGTATACTCGTAACTAACGAGTATTTCTGTCATTCGAGTATATTTGTAACGAGTAGCAAAAATGATTGAGTATTTACGGGTGCGAGTGCCAATGGCACTCGTGATTACCGAGTACGAGTGCCGATACCACTTGTGCTTAGCAAGTGCGAGTGCCGATACCACTTGTGCTTAGCGGGGGGGAAATGCATACTCGTAATATTTGCTGTGGGTATTTGATGCGCAAGTGAATATTGTGAGCGGATATTTTGTGTATCCGTAAATGTATTGATGTTGTTGTTGGGTTTATTGTACTTCATGTATTGATGTTGTTGTTGGGTTTATTGTACTTCATGCTAGGTATTTTTACTTGGTATATTAAAAAAAAAACACTTTTGGCTTTATAATTTAATTTTTATTTGGGATCTATACTAATACAAATAATAATAATAGCTAAATAAAAAATTTACTAACACACATATACAAATTCAGTGAACAAAGGAAATCCAAATTTGAATTAAACTTCAATTTACCTTTTGTATTGACTAATTTTTAAATTCAGTCAGTGGTAAAAGAGAAAATCAATATTTTAAGGATACTGAAAATCTACCCGTATTAATTTTAAATTGATTAAATTGTATGTTTATGACCTTGTGGTAAATGTATATGTATAACCAAAAAGGGTTTTTGCAGATATCTGTAATTTCCGGAAATTCTATAAAAAAAGTCAGTGCAAAGCATGCAAAAGGCACTCATATAATAGAACCGCGAACAGCGAACAGCGTCGCGACTCAAAATCATTTACGATCAAGAAAGGAGGTGGGGTAAAAACACTCGAATACTTGCCCAACGATTCGAATCATTGTCGACATATTCGGGTGGATTTCGAATTTTGTCATAAGTGCAAGAATGATCGGTTGCCGAACTGCAAGACACTCGTCAAGCACAAGTGTTTGAACCACGAGTAGCAAATAGATTCGGTCCCGAAAAGGCACACACAAGTTGTGACCAAGTGGCCGAAGCGCAAGCACTCGCAATACTCGCGACAATAATGTGTGTGTGTGCGTCTTGAATTTTGCTTAAGGGTGCGAGTAGCATCGCAACACAAAATTTCATGAGTGTGAGTAGTTCACCAAAAACAACCACCTTTGACGTTCTCTGGTTGACTGTGTGACCATGTCGGATTTTTTTAAATATATACAAAAGAAATAGAAGTTTCAGTATATTCTTTGGTATACTTTTTGTTAAAATATCACTTGAGTTTTTTGTTTTTTCTCGAAATGGGTTGCGGGTATCATACGGTCGAGCACTCTCGACTGTAGCTTTCTTACTTGTTACTTTATGGGGTCGGGGATGCCTCCTTCTGCCTGAACAAACATTTTCTGATGGCACTAAGTTATAATACCCTTCTCCGCTATGGGTAGCGGGTAAACAAAATATGACAAATCGATTAGCTATCTGAAAGCTCCAATAGCAATAAGAACCATTTTTAATTTATAATAAGTAGCTTTGCGACTCCAAACTCAACCTGGAGGAAAGACTTGGAAGACGAAGATCAAGAGCACATAACAATCCTTCTTTGTGTGCAAATCTGACCTTGGAGAACGTAAGACGGCGTTAGGCTTTAAGCCCAGTGCCTCCTTAAGCCTGATGACAGAACACTTCTACAATTTACTGCAGCTAGAATTGACTGTGAGAACGTTTACCACCATAACATAAGTGGGATGACAGACTTACAGCTGAATTCCCTGACAGATCCGATTGGCATCTGTAATCTTTTCTGAGGCAGAATGAGTTGTCAATCTACACAGACGGATCAAAGACGATAGAAGGCACTGGATCGGGGTTCTTCCCCGAAGCCCTGCCACCCATCTTTCCTTTCGTCTTTCTGGGGGGGGGGGGGGGGTGCAGGGAGAGATTTTTTTTTTTTTTTTTTTTTTGTGGGGGGTTGTGGTGTAGAAAACAACCACCACGAGCCACAAGCAAGGGCTTGTTATCGGCCCGCGCGGTAGAGGCGCACCACGTAGCTTGTGGCAACGGACAATCGCGAACATAAAGTAAAAATATATTTTAATTAATTTTAAAATTACATAATTACACACTAGAAAGATGACTTAATATCAAATTTCTAAGAGTGGAAAACGAAGAAACAGTATTTATTATAGAATAGTACTCGTTATAGTTAGAACATAAAATACGGAAAGGATTATGTAAAGCAATTTGAGTTGAGTACTTCGTAAGCATCAGTTGTGTTTTGTCTTGCTCCGCCTAATTCTGCGTTTATCTGTGTTTTAAAAGCATATTTATTTGTGACTTTTAGTTATTTATTGATATTAACCTTTTGGTGCATGATTTGTGTTAAAGTTTATTCTATTGCTCGTAATATACTTTGTAAATTACAACTTTAAAGTTGCTGTGCTCATTGCTTGTGTCTTTAAATTCTATGTTTTGGTTTTCTCCGGTAGTCGTTTGCAACCCAGGTTTGTCTGTGTGTTCGCTGTGCAGTTTTGTGTGGTGAATATATATTTGCTCTCTTTTGCTGCGCCAAATAGGCAAGTTGTTGTTGGGTGTTTTTGTTTTCGCTCGCCGTCTTACACTGCTTGTCCGTTATTTCGCGACACAGTGGAAATTTCAAGCTTAATTGTGCAACTGACTGGTAGTGACTTTTCAGTTAGAGCACCCAATCGGAATCCATACAAAAATTTTTGCAAACATTTTAATTTTTATTTTAATTTAATCTATTTTCATTTTCTGTTATTCATATATATATTTATATAATTATGAAGTGCTGCAAATTAAATTGTACCTATGGGCCGTCTCGTGATGGAGACCAGCCTAAGTTTGTTTCTTGTTGGCTGATTGATAGTTTGATGCATATAAAATGTGCAGGCATTACCGGGCGCGATCATGATAAGATCAACGCTGCTGTGAAAAAGGGCAGCGGTGGAATTAAGTGGTCATGTCCGGTATGCATTGAAAAGCAATTGGATTTTTCTCGTATGTATAACTGCGTGAAAAACCAATTTGCTAAACTTCGCTCAATGACCAAGTCCCTTTCATGTGAATTTCATACTAGTATGGAATTGCTTGGTCAATACGAATTTAAGACGCCTGCAAAGCCCTGCTCGGACCCGCAATTTGCTCCCAAACCTGATGGTCCTCCACTTCCAGTATTTTCACCGCTGCCTTCGTCTCCTTGCATTCCTGTAGAGCCATCCCCCTCCATTCAGTCTGAAAAAAATTCTTTAAATAGTGGTGGCAATCGTTCATCCGCGGAACGATCCAAAATTTCTTTAATACCCCCGATTCCAAATGTGTGTATTGAGGCCTCGAACGGATCCTCTATTCCTTATTGTCCGATTATTGCCTCACCACCTACTGCTCCCAATATTATTGTTAATACTAACACCCTTATTTTCTGTTGTGGCTCCGAGAAACAGATATTCATTTCTCGATTATCTGCTGATACTTCGTGCGAGTCCATCTCAGCTTATATCGCCACATATTCCTCGGCAACGGTAGCCATACAAAAATTCAATTTCTCAACTCCTCGGGAAATTGCATCATTTAAATTAACTGTTCCTTCCGACTCATTATTGTTATTGTGTGACCCGAGTTTCTGGCCACCTTATATGGTGGTACATGAGTTCAGGCCAAAGAAACGTAACATCATCCCAGTACATTTTCAACCTAATATCACCTTAGCTCAAGCTCCTACTGTTAATAAAACTAACACTAATGCTTCAAAAAACTAAATATTTATCCTGTTCAGCTTACCTCCCCTATTCGTATAGCGTATCAAAACGTAAGGGGCATTAAATCAAAACTATCTAAAGTCTATCTAGATAGTTTCTGCTTTGAACATAGTATCTTAGTGTTTACTGAAACTTGGTTAAAGCCAGAAATTTCTAACTTATCTCTCTTTGGTAATAAATTTACGTCTTACAGATGTGACCGTTTGTCTAGAATTGGTGGTGGTGTTCTTATTGCTGTTGATTCTGATCATAAATCGGAATTAATCTGCTCGGAGTCCGGCATTGAATTTGTCGCCATTAAGACAACGTTTGGTCAAACTGCAGCCTATATCACTTGTTCGTACATCCCACCTCAATCTGATATTTCTGTTTATTTTCAACACTTATCTATTTTAAAGTCTATATCCTCTAAACTACTAGATAGCGAATCTTTGTTTGTGCTTGGTGATTTTAATTTACCAAAAATATCTTGGTTTGCTGAAAATAATACTCTAGTTCCTTCTTTTCCGCATGAATTTCTAAATGGCCTTCTTGATCTTTCTCTATCACAAATTAACCATATTTTTAACTGCAATAACCGCCTTCTTGACTTAGTATTTGTATCAGATCCTGCTTATGCCTCCATACATAGAATTGACCCTCTTGTAGTTCCTGAAGATTCTTATCATCCAACTTCAGAGTTGTCAATTGAACTACCGGTTTCTGAGCACATTGACATACCTAAGCCAGTAAATAGACCACTGTGTTTTAAAAAGGCAAATTTTTATAAATTAAATGACCTCATCTTAAATTATGATTGGTCTCTTTTTAATGATTCCATTAATTTAGAAAGCGCTTTGACTATTTTTTATAATACGTTACAAAATTTTTTTTTCCAGTGTGTTCCTCGTAGATATCCATTGAAGTCTAATAGGCCGCTTTGGTTCTCTCGGGAATTAAGTGGATTAAAAAACCTAAAGTCACGATAGTTCAAAAAATATCAACGCACAGGAAATTCTTCTGATTTCGCGCGATATGCTATTGCTAAATCGAATTTCGTTTCACTTAACACCCAACTTTACAATATTTATCTGCGTCGGTGTCGGTTACAGTTTGCTCAGAATCCTAGACAGTTCTATAATTTTGTTAACTCTAAACGAAAATGTTCTTCACTACCCTCCTCAATTTCATTTCAAAATAAGACTGCATGCAGTTATCAGGCCGCTGCCGATCTGTTTGCAGACTTCTTTCAATCTACTTACTCAATTGACAGCTACTCACACCATATATCTTATCCCTATAACTTGCACAAGTCTAACTTTTTTCCTGAGCCGGTGATCACTGAATGCTCCGTTTTAAGCGAACTCAATCAAATAAAACCTGTATTTTCACCCGGTCCAGATGGTATTCCAGGCTGTGTCCTTAGGTATTGTGCGGAATCATTGCATTTACTTTTACATAAATTATTTATTATGTCTGTTGAGTCTGCCTCTTTCCCGGCTATATGGAAGGATTCATTCATAATCCCCTTGCATAAAAATGGTTCGAAACATAATGTTAATAATTATAGAGGTATTTCCAAATTGTCCGCTATACCGAAACTTTTTGAGAAAATTATTACATCTCAACTTAGTCATTTTTGTAGATCTATTGTCTCTCCCTTCCAGCATGGTTTTGTGAAATAGAGATCTACGACTACCAATCTATTAGAGTTTTCTTCTCTAGTGATCAAAGGTTTTCAGAATAAGTTGCAGACTGATGTTATGTATACTGACTTTAGTAAAGCTTCTGACTCTGTTAACCATTTCCTTTTAGTTAAAAAATTAAACTTGATTGGATTTCCATATAATTTTCTGTTATGGGTATCTGACTATCTTAATAATAGAACTCAAACAGTAATATTTAAGTCCGCAACTTCTAGACCTGTCTTTGTAACCTCAGTTGTTCCTCAGGGTAGTCATCTCGGTCCTCTTCTTTTTAACCTTTTCATTAACGATCTTCCCAATGTTATTTTAAATTCTAATATCTTAATGTATGCTGATGATGTCAAGATTTGCCTAACTTATAATAATGTAGCTTCTAACTCTCTATTGCAAGCCGATCTTGATCGTTTTTATTCCTGGTGTAAAAGTAATTATCTACTACTAAATTGTTCGAAGTGTAAGGTTATGTCGTTTTACAGAAACTTCGCTAACATCAGTAATTATCTTCTTAATATGGTACCTCTGATAAGAGTAGACGATGTGAATGATTTAGGAGTTCTTCTAGATCATAGGCTAAAGTTTGACAAACACATTTCAATTACTGTCAACAAAGCGACTCAAGTTCTTGGGTTCATCAAGCGATGGGCAAAGGAATTTGATGACCCTTATACGACAAAGCTTCTTTTTGTTTCGCTTGTCCGTCCCATTCTGGAATACGGTTCTTGTATTTGGTCACCACAATACTCAAATCATAAAAATCTTATCGAGTCTGTACAAAAGAAATTTCTGCTTTTTGCGTTGAGAGGCTTTAACTGGGTTTCAGGTATTGACTTACCCTCTTATTATAGTAGACTTCTTTTACTTAATCTTCCCTTATTAACTAATCGTCGTAGCATGCTTGGGGTTATGTTTATAGTCAAACTACTAAAGGGTGAAATTGATTCTCCCTACCTGCTTAGGCATATAAACCTTTCTGTCCCAGTTAGACATACACGTAACTTCACACCTTTATCCCTTAACCTATGTACAACTAACTATTCTAAGCATTAACCTTTTCGAGTTCTCTGTGCTGACTACAACAGACTCTACTGTGTTTTCAACGCCGATGCATCTCTTATAAATATTAAAAATTGTATTCTATCATTCTTAGCTAACAATAATTAGCAACTAACATGGAGTTGGAAATTAAAACAAAAAATTAACACTAGCTAACTAACCTACCATCTGACCTGATTGGGTTTTTCCTGGGTTTTCCCAATCCAAGCAGCGAATGCTGGGTTAGATGAATATTGCTTAAACACCCCCAGAGATTTCAAATTTTAATTTTAATTGAATTATTTTTTTTCTCTATTTTATACTATAAAAATATTTTTAATCATAATGTTACTTTTTTGGTCATAATTATATTAATTTCTTCAATGTCGACTGTTCATAGTCGACTTTAAATAAATAAAATAAAATAAAATAAAATAGTTTTCACTACAAAGTGGAAGGGAAGGAGGTAAAATGTTCCTTGTATTTCTGATCGGAACCTTAAAATTAATTTGGCTAATCAGTTCGGATGAATCGATCTCACCATTAATGAGCGTATACAATAAAATAACACCAAGCATGGTTCTACGATCAGAAAGTGAAGGAAGATTGATAAATAAAAGTCTACTGCGATAGGAAGGTAAAGGAGTGTTAGCACTCCAATTAAGACCCCGAAGGGCAAACAAAAGAAATTGTTTTTGTACAGACTCTATTCTTTCCTGATGAACCTTATATTGGGGACACCAAATACAAGAGCCATATTCAAGAATAGGTCGAACAAAAGAAGTATAAAGAGTTTTAGTGATGGGATCATTAAATTCTTTCGACCAACGCTTAATGAAACCAATTATTGCAATTGCACGATTAGTTATATCCAAGATGTGCTTGTCAAATTTAAGTTTGGGATCGAGCAGAATACCTAGATCTTTAACAGACTCAATACGCTTAAGAGGTTTTTCATTTAGAAAATAAGTATTGTTAAAAGGCAAACGCCTGTAAAAAGACATTACGTTACATTTATTGCAATTAAGATTTAAAAGCTTTATTTGACACCAAGATTGGAAACTATCAAGATCAGCTTGCAGCATTTGACCAGATTGAGAATCAACTGACGTTAAACAAAGCTTGACATCATCGGCATACATTAACACACGAGAAAATTTAATAACGAATGGAAGATCATTAATAAACAATGTAAATAACAAAGGGCCAAGGTGACTCCCTTGAGGTACACCGGAAGTGACCTTAACAGACTTGAAGACTAAGCCGTTAAAATACACTTTCTGTGTTCTGAGATTTAAATAGCTAGATATCCAGATAATTAAGTTATTTGGAAATCCCAAGAGGTAAAGAGGTAGAGTGATTAACTGAGTCAAAAGCTTTACTGAAATCAGTATAATAACGTCCGTTTGCATTTTGTTTTGGAAACCATCAATTACCAAAGAAGTGAACTCCAGTAAGTTAGTGGTAGTAGATCTATATTTCATAAACCCATGCTGGCATGGTAATATAATAGATCTACAATAATGTTGTAACTGTGAGGTTATTAATTTCTCAAACAGTTTCGGAATAGCAGACAATTTTGATATTCCTCTATAATTCTCGGCATTCGATTTGTTTCCTTTTTTATGGAGAGGAATAATAAAAGATTCCTTCCAATAGTTTGGAAAAGAACATAACTCCATTGACAAATTAAAAAGAATATATAAAGGAATTAATAAAGCCTCAGCACAATGCCTAAGCACACATGCTGGAACTCCATCTGGCCCTGGTGAAAATACAGGCTTTAGAATCTTTAAATTATTTAATAGTGAACTTTTAGTAATTAATGGTTTGAAAATGCAATGTGCGTCATTTATCTGATACGGATAAGGCAAAACCAATCGATCGTTTTGAGATCTATATGTAGATTGAAAAAAATCAGCAAATAAATCAGCAATAGACTGATTAGTTTCCGCTGTATTCTTTAAAAAAAAAACTGTCGATGGAAGCGTTGATGAACCACGCTTCGTATTAACAAAGTTATAGAATCTCCTCGGATCAGGTACTCATTGTAACACTGCGTAGGACAATAAAATTTGATCGTGCAATCGAATAACAAGAGAAGTTAAAGGAAGTGTTAGATATCTTAAACTTCTTCTAATTTCTCGACGTTTTATGGTACGAGGTGTGTTCAAAAACTAAGGTGACTTTTCAAATTTCGCGGGCAACATATTTTCGATTATCGATTTTTATGTTTTGTTATATTGGTACACTCTTCCCTAACATCTGTACCAAGTTTCAATGGAACATCCTCTTTTGTTTGGTTGTGAGAGGCGTAAAGTTACAAGTTATTTTGCGAGCTCGGCGATTTTTTGCTATCGAAAAATATGGATCAAAGGATTTGCATCAAATTTTGTGTAAAAATAAAATTAAGTGCTCTGAAACACTTGAAATGTTGACAGTGGCATACGGTGAAACTGTTCTGAGGAAAAAACTGTGTACAAGTGGTACAAACTCTTCCAAGATGGCGGGAAGATGCCAATGACCAGCCTCGCTCTGGACGCCAAGCACGTAACAACTGATGAAAACGTTCAAGAGTGACGAAAATTGTTTTGGAAAAGTGAATACTATCAGAGAAGTTGTGAAGATGTCGGTATATGTTGGTCGTGCCATGAAATTTTTTCAAACGTTTTGGGTATGAGTCGTGTGTCAGCGAAGTTTGTTCCGAAATTGCTGAATTTTGACCAAAAGAACCGTGATGAGCATGCTCGAGAGCTGTTGAAGAGTCAACGACAACCCAGATTTACTCAAAAGGGTTATAACTGGTGACTAATCATGGGTATATGGTTATGATATCGAAACCAAAGCCAATCGTCCCAATGGACGGAGATTTGCAACGATTGAAGAGATAAAGACTGATCGCTGCAAGAGCTCAAGGCTATACCGAAAAGTGCTTATGGGAAGTGCTTTGAGGATTGGAAAACCCGTTGGATAAGTGTTTGTATTGAGGGGGATTATTTGAAGGGGACAACATAAATATTGATAAATAAATTAATAGTTTTTCTTGAAAATACAAAGTCACCTTACTTTTTGAACACACCTCGTATATATTTTGAACAGGTAACAGCGAGATGATATAGCCATGTCCGTCTGTCTGTCCGTATGAACACCTGGATCTCAGAGACTATAAGACATAGAGACACCATTTGGCAAAAAGGTTTCTTCATACCCTACGCAGATCAAGTTTATTTCAAAAGTTGGATGCCATGCCCCCTTCGCCCACAATAAGTATTAATCTAGAAAAAGTCAAGTTATTTTATGTAAATGGCGTATAGGGGCGTAAAGTGGCGTGGCAAAAATCTAAAACAAATTGATCTGGTAAGATCTACAATACTCACCAATTTGAAATCTTAGGTATTCACACACTTAAAACGTATATGATTGGGCACAATATTTTATAAATATTTAACATAATTTTGTTCATTTCGATTTTTAATGAGTTCGATGAAAAACAACGAGGTTTTTAAGATATTTTTTGCAATTCATTGCAGTGCTGCGCTTTGTTTGTTTAGTTGAAGCAGAGACGCCAACAAGCCACCGCAAAATTGTATACTCGTAACTAACGAGTATTTTGTATTCGAGTTATTTGTTAGAGTAGCAAAAATGATTGAGTATTTAGGGTGGAGTGAATGGCACTCGTGATTACCGAGTAGAGTGGATACCTTGTGTTAGCAAGTGCGAGTGGATACCACTTGTGCTTAGCGGGGGGAAATGATACTCGTAATATTTGCTGTGGGTATTTGATGGCAAGTGATATTGTGAGGAATATTTTGTGTATCCGTAAATGTATTGATGTTGTTGTTGGGTTTATGTACTTATGTATTGATGTTGTTGTTGGTTTATTGTATTCATGCTAGGTATTTTTACTTGGTATATTAAAAAAAAAACACTTTTGGCTTTATAATTTAATTTTTTTTGGGATTGTATAATACAAATAATAATAATAGTAAATAAAAAATTTACAACACAATATACAAATTCAGTGAACAAAGGAAATCCAATTTGAATTAAACTTCAATTTACCTGTTGTATTGATAATTTTTAAATTCAGTAGTGGTAAAGAGAAAATCAATATTTTAAGGATACTGAAAATCTACCCGTATTAATTTTATTGATTAATGTATGTTTATGACCTTGTGGTAAATGTATATGTATAACAAAAAGGGTTTTTGCAGATATTGTAATTTCCGGAATTTATAAAAAAGTAGTGCAAAGCATGAAAAGGACTATATAATAGAACGGAACAGGAAAGGTGGACTCAAAATATTTAGATAAGAAAGGAGGTGGGGTAAACTGATCTGCCAAGTTGAATATTGTCGAATACGGGTGGATTTGATTTGTATAAGGAAGAAGATGGTGCGAAGCAAGAACTCGTAAAAGTGTTTGAAAGAGTAGAATGATTCGGTCGAAAGGGGGAAAGTGGGAAGGAAGCTCGATACTCGGTATATTGTGTGTGTGGTTTGTTTTGAAGGGGAGTAGAGAAAATTTAGGTGTGAGAGTTCACCAAAACCCACTGAGTTTGGTTGAGTGTGATGTGGTTTTTTTATTTAAAAAGAATAGAAGTTTAGTTTTCTTGGTATCTTTTTGTTAAGCTTTAAGCTTTTTGTTTTTTCTCGAAATGGGTTGGGGTTCTGAGTAAAAAAATGTGTACAAGTGGTACAAATTTCAAGATGGCGGGAAGATGAATGACAGCCTGTCTGGACGCCCAAGACGTAACAACTGATGAAAGTTAAGCAGTGAGAAATTGTTTTGGAAAATGTGAATATATCAGAGAGTTGCTGAAGATGTCGGTATATGTTGGCTCGTGCCATGAAATTTTTTCAAACGTTTTGGGTATGAGTGTGTGTAGCGAGTTTGTTCCGAAATTGCTGATTGACAAAGAAGTGATGAGATGTAAGGTGAAGAGTAAGGACCAGTTTTCAAAAGGGTAACGGTGAGTATGGGTTTGGTTTGTTGACCAAGCATCGTATGGACGGAGTTTGAACGATGAAGAGATAAGAGTGAAGAGAAGGTATACGAGTGCTGGGAGGTTGAGGAGAACGGGATAAGGTGTTGAGGGGGATTGAAGGGGATATTTTTATTATTTTTCTTGAAAATCAAAGTCACCTTACTTTTTGAACACCTGTTTATTCTTGAACAGCGTAACAGCCGAGATGATTGATGTGTTGTGTCGTATGAACACCTGGATTCAGAGATATAAGACATAGAGAACCTTGGCAAAAAGGTTTCTTAACCACGCAGATCAAGTTTATTTCAAAGTGGATGAGCCCCTTGCCACATAAGTTTTTAGAAAGTCAAGTATTGTAATGGCGTTAGGGGGGGGTGGAATCTAACTGCTGGTGACTACTCTGCCTTGATCTGGTTTCCCGTGATTGGGACTATTTTTCTTGTTTATTGTTTTGGTGAACAGAGGTTTTAAGTTTTCATTGGTGTGCGCTTTGTGTTTGTTGAAGAGAGGCCAAAGCACCGCAAAGTTCTGTAATAACGAGTATTCGTTTCGAGTTATTTGTTAGAGTAGAAAAATATTGATTTACGGGTGGAGTGTGATGTGATTGAGTGAGTGGTCCTTGTGGAGTGGAGGGAGTGTTAGGGGGGGATGACGTATTTGCTGTGGGTTGGGAGTGTTGTGGGGTTTGTGTTCGTAATTATGATGTTGTTGTTGGGTTTTTGTACTTATTATTGATGTTGTTGTTGGCTTTATTGTACTTATGTAGGTTTTTTACTTGGTATATTAAAAAAAAAACACTTTTGGCTTTATAATTTAATTTTTTTTTGGGATTGTACTAATACAAATATATAATGTAATAAAAAATTTTAACACAATATACAAATTCAGTGAACAAAGGAAATCCATTGAATTAAACTTCAATTTACCTTTGTATTGACTATTTTTAAATTCAGTAGTGGTAAAGAGAAATATTTTTAAGGATATGATCTACCCGTATTAATTTTAAATTGATTATTGTATGTTACTGTGGTATGTTTGTATAAAAAAGGGTTGCAGTTTGTAATTTGGAAATTCTATAAAAAAAGTCAGTGAAAGATGCAAAAGGATCATATAATAGAACGCGAAAGGAACAGGTGGAAAAATTGATAAGAAAGGAGGGGGGTATCGAATACTGCAACGTTCGATGTCGAATTCGGGTGGATTCGTTTTGTTAAGTGCAAGAATGATCGGTTGGAACTGAAGACTCGTCAAGACAGGTTTGCCACGGTGAGCGGTCGAAGGAGGTGGTGGCGGGAGCTGTCGCGAAGTGTGTGTGGTTTGTGTAGGGTGCGAGCGAAAATCTGGTGGAGTAGTTACCACACTTGACGTTCTCTGGTTGACTGTGTGACCATGTCGGATTTTTTTTAAATATATACAAAAGAAATAAAGTTTCAGTATATTCTTTGGTATACTTTTTGTTAAGCTTTAAGCTTTTTGTTTTTTCTCGAAATGGGTTGCGGGTATATAGGTCGAGCACTCTGACTGTAGCTTTCTTACTTGTTACTTTATGGGGTCGGAGATGCCTCCTTCTGCCTGAACAAACATTTTCTGATGGCACTAAGTTATAATACCCTTCTCCGCTATGGGTAGCGGGTAAACAAAATATGACAAATCGATTAGCTATCTGAAAGCTCCAATAGCAATAAGAACAATTTTTAATTTATAATAAGTAGCTTTGGACTCCAAACTCTCCTGGAGGAGAAACTTGGAGGAAAGGATCAAGAAAGCATTAAAGCCTTCTTTGTGTGCAAAAAGAACTTTGGTAAAGGTTGGGGATTGCAACTGTACATCCTTCACTGGTTCTACACTGCAATTGTCAGACCTTACTGACGTACGGGGCTCTTGTATGGTGGGAGGCGGAACACACCGACTCCTTCTAACAATCTTCGCAATGTTCAGAGATTAGCATGTCGGGATAAAGGATGTATTGTTTACCCCCAAGCAGAGCTGGATGTATGTTAAACCTGGAACCTATCGGAGTTTCCTCAAGCATGGGCAGAAGGAGTGCGGTAGGCTTCAAGCCCAGTGCCTCCTTAAGCCTGGTGAGATACAACTCATTCTACGTACAGTAGATTGACTGTGGTGAGAAGATTACTACCAGAACATAAGTGGGATGAAGATTACAGTGAATTCCTGACAGATCCGATTGGCAACAGTAATTTTTCTGAGGCAGAATGAGTTGTAATCTACACAGACGGATCAAAGACGATAGAAGGCACTGGATGGGGTTCTTCTCGAAGACCTTGCAACCAAGCTTTCCTTTCGTCTTCCTGATGGTGTAGTGAGTTCCAAGCAGAGATTTACGCTGTTTTTTTTTTTTTATTGGACGTTGATGTGCTAACGAACAGCATCATCAAGTGGTCCAACGACACCATGCAAGGGCTTGTTATCGGCCCGCGCGGTAGAGGCGCACCACGTAGTTGTGGCAACGGACAATCGCGAACATAAAGTAAAATTATTTTAATTAATTTTAAAATTACATAATAACACTAGAAAGATGACTTAATATCAAATTTCTAAGAGTGGAAAACGAAGAAATAGTATTTATTATAGAATAGTACTCGTTATAGTTAGAACATAAAATACGGAAAGGATTATGTAAAGCAATTTGAGTTGAGTACTTCGTAAGCATCAGTTGTGTTTTGTCTTGCTCCGCCTAATTCTGCGTTTATCTGTGTTTTAAAAGCATATTTATTTGTGACTTTTAGTTATTTATTGATATTAACCTTTTGGTGCATGATTTGTGTAAAAGTTTATTCTATTCCTCGTAATATACTTTGTAAATTACAACTTTAAAGTTGCTGTGCTCATTGCTTGTGTCTTTAAATTCTATGTTTTGGTTTTCTCCGGTAGTCGTTTGCAACCCAGGTTTGTCTGTGTGTTCGCTGTGCAGTTTTGTGTGGTGAATATATATTTGCTCTCTTTTGCTGCGCCTAATAGCCAAGTTGTTGTTGGGTGTTTTTGTTTTCGCTCGCCGTCTTACACTGCTTGTCCGTTATTTCGCGACACAGTGGAAATTTCAAGCTTAATTGTGCAACTGACTGGTAGTGACTTTTCAGTTAGAGCACCCAATCGGAATCCATACAAAAATTTTTGCAAACATTTTAATTTTTATTTTAATTTAATCTATTTTTATTTTTTGTTATTCATATATATTTATATAATTATGAAGTGCTGCAAATTAAATTGTACCTATGGGCCGTCTCGTGATGGAGACCAGCCTAAGTTTGTTTCTTGTTGGCTGAGTGATAGTTTGATGCATATAAAATGTGCAGGCATTACCGGGCGCGATCATGATAAGATCAACGCTGCTGTGAAAAAGGGCAGCGGTGGAATTAAGTGGTCATGTCCGGTATGCATTGAAAAGCAATTGGATTTTTCTCGTATGTATAACTACGTGAAAACCCAATTTGCTAAACTTCGCTCAATGACCAAGTCCCTTTCAAGTGAATTTCATACTAGTATGGAATTGCTTGGTCAATACGAATTTAAGACGCCTGCAAAGCCCTGCTCGGACCCGCAATTTGCTCCCAAACCTGATGGTCCTCCACTTCCAGTATTTTCACCGCTGCCTTCGTCTTCTTGCATTCCTGTAGAGCCATCCCCCTCCATTCAGTCTGAAAAAAATTCTTTAAATAGTGGTGGCAATCGTTCATCCGCGGAACGATCCAAAATTTTTTTAATACCC
This sequence comes from Drosophila formosana, assembly GCA_035045625.1. Lineage (NCBI taxonomy): Eukaryota > Metazoa > Arthropoda > Insecta > Diptera > Drosophilidae > Drosophila > Drosophila formosana. Next base: position 50,371 of record JAWNOW010000331.1, read on the forward strand.
CCGATTCCAAATGTGTGTATTGAGGCCTCGGACGGATCCTCTATTCCTTATTGTCCGATTATTGCCTCACCACCTACTGCTCCCAATATTATTGTTAATACTAACACCCCCTTATTTTCTGTTGTGGCTCCGAGAAACAGATATTCATTTCTCGATTATCTGCTGATACTTCGTGCGAGTCCATCTCAGCTTATATCGCCACAAATTCCTCGGCAACGGTAGCCATACAAAAATTCAATTTCTCAACTCCTCGGGAAATTGCATCATTTAAATTAACTGTTCTTTCCGACTCATTATTGTTATTGTGTGACCCGAGTTTCTGGCCACCTTATATGGTGGTACATGAGTTCAGGCCAAACAAACGTAACATCATCCCAGTACATTTTCAACCTAATATCACCTTAGCTCAAGCTCCTACTGTTAATAAAACTAACACTAATGCTTCAAAAAACTAAATATTTATCCTGTTCAGCTTACCTCCCCTATTCGTATAGCGTATCAAAACGTAAGGGGCATTAAATCAAAACTATCTAAAGTCTATCTAGATAGTTTCTGCTTTGAACATGGTATCTTAGTGTTTACTGAAACTTGGTTAAAGCCAGAAATTTCTAACTTATCTCTCTTTGGTAATAAATTTACGTCTTACAGATGTGACCGTTTGTCTAGAATTGGTGCTGTTGATTCTGATCTTAAATCGGAATTAATCTGCTCGGAGTCCGGCATTGAATTTGTCGCCATTAAGACAACGTTTGGTCAAATTGCAGCCTATATCACTTGTTCGTACATCCCACCTCAATCTGATATTTCTGTTTATTTTCAACACTTATCTATTTTAAAGTCTATATCCTCTAAACTACTAGATAGCGAATCTTTGTTTGTGCTTAGTGATTTTAATTTACCAAATATATCTTGGTTTGCTGAAAATAATACTCTAGTTCCTTCTTTTCCGCATGAATTTCTAAATGGCCTTCTTGATCTTTCTCTATCACAAATTAACCATATTTTTAACTGCAATAACCGCCTTCTTGACTTAGTATTTGTATCAGATCCTGCTTATGCCTCCATACATAGAATTGACCCTCTTGTAGTTCCTGAAGATTCTTATCATCCAACTTCAGAGTTGTCAATTGAACTACCGGTTTCTGAGCACATTGACATACCTAAGCCAGTAAATAGACCAGTGTTTTAGAAAGGCAAATTTTTATAAATTAAATGACCTCATCCTAAATTATGATTGGTCTCTTTTTCATAATTTGAAGGTGCTTTGACTATTTTTTATAATACGCTACAAAATTTGTTTGTCCAGTGTGTTCCTCGTAGATATCCATTGAAGTCTAATAGGCCACTTTGGTTCCCTCGGGAATTAAGTGGATTAAAAAACCTAAAGTCACAATATTTAAAAAAATATCAACGCACAGGAAATTTTTCTGATTTCGCGCGATATGCTATTGCTAAATCCAACTTCGTTTCACCTAACACCCAACTTTACAATATTTATTTGCGTCGGTGTCGGTTACAATTTGCTAAGAATCCTAGACAGTTCTATAATTTTGTTAACTCTAAACGAAAATGTTCTTCACTACCCTCCTCAATTTCATTTCAAAATAAGACTGCATGCAGTTATCAGGCCGCTGCCGATCTGTTTGCAGACTTCTTTCAATATACTTACTCAATTGACAGCTACTCACCCCATATATCTTATCCCTATAACTTGCAAAAGTCGAACTTTATTCCTGAGCCGGTGATCACTGAATGCTCCGTTTTAAGCGAACTCAATCAAATAAAACCTGTATTTTCACCCGGTCCAGATGGTATTCCAGGCTGTGTCCTTAGGAATGTCCTAATGCAGAATCATTGCATTTACTTTTACATAAATTATTTATTATGTCTGTTGAGTCTGCCTCTTTCCCGGCTATATGGAAGGATTCATTCATAATCCCCTTGCATAAAAATGGTTCGAAACATAATGTTAATAATTATAGAGGTATTTCCAAATTGTCCGCTATACCGAAACTTTTTGAGAAAATTATTACATCTCAACTTAGTCATTTTTGTAGATCTATTGTCTCTCCCTTCCAGCATGGTTTTGTGAAACAGAGATCTACGACTACCAATCTATTAGAGTTTTCTTCTCTAGTGATCAAAGGTTTTCAGAATAAGTTGCAGACTGATGTTATGTATACTGACTTTAGTAAAGCTTCTGACTCTGTTAACCATTTCCTTTTAGTTAAAAAATTAAACTTGATTGGATTTCCATATAATTTTCTGTTATGGGTATCTGACTATCTTAATAATAGAACTCAAACAGTAATATTTAAGTCCGCAACTTCTAGACCTGTCTTTGTAACCTCAGTTGTTCCTCAGGGTAGTCATCTCGGTCCTCTTCTTTTTAACCTTTTCATTAACGATCTTCCCAATGTTATTTTAAATTCTAATATCTTAATGTATGCTGATGATGTCAAGATTTGCCTAACTTATAATAATATAGCTTCAAACTCTCTATTGCAAGCTGATCTTGATCGTTTTAATTCCTGGTGTAAAAGTAATTATCTACTACTAAATTGTTCGAAATGTAAGGTTATGTCGTTTTACAGAAACTCTGCTAACATCTGTAATTATACTCTTAATATGGTACCTCTGATTAGAGTAGACGATGTGAATGATTTAGGAGTTCTTCTAGATCATAGGCTAAAGTTTGACAAACACATTTCAATTACTGTCAACAAAGCGACTCAAGTTCTTGGGTTCATCAAGCGATGGGCAAAGGAATTTGATGACCCTTATACGACAAAGCTTCTTTTTGTTTCGCTTGTCCGTCCCATTCTGGAATACGGTTCTTGTATTTGGTCACCACAATACTCAAATCATAAAAATCTTATCGAGTCTGTACAAAAGAAATTTCTGCTTTTTGCGTTGAGAGGCTTTAACTGGGTTTCAGGTATTGACTTACCCTCTTATTATAGTAGACTTCTTTTACTTAATCTTCCCTCATTAACTAATCGTCGTAGCATGCTTGGGGTTATGTTTATAGTCAAAATACTAAAGGGTGAAATTGATTCTCCCTACCTGCTTAGGCATATAAACCTTTCTGTCCCAGTTAGACATACACGTAACTTCACACCTTTAACCCTTAACCTATGTACAACTAACTATTCTAAGCATTAACCTTTTCGAGTTCTCTGTGCTGACTACAACAGACTCTACTGTGTTTTCAACGCCGATGCATCTCTTATAAATATATTAAAAATTGTATTCTATCATTCTTAGCTAACAATAATTAGCAACTAACATGGTGTTGGAAATTAAAACAAAAAATTAATACTAGCTAACTAACCTACCATCTGACCTGATTGGGTTTTTCCTGGGTTTTCCCAATCCAAGCAGCGAATGCTGGGTTAGATTAATAATGCTTAAACACCCCCAGAGATTTCAAATTTTAATTTTAATTGAATTATTTTTTTTCTCTATTTTAAACTATAAAAATATTTTTAATCATAATGTTACTTTTTTAGTCATAATTATATTAATTTCTTCAATGTCGACTGTTCATAGTCGACTTTAAATAAATAAAATAAAATAAAATAAAATAAAATAAAATAGTTTTCACTACAAAGTGGAAGGGAAGGAGGTAAAATGTTCCTTGTATTTCTGATCGGAACCTTAAAATTAATTTGGCTAATCAGTTCGGATGAATCGATCTCACCATTAATGAGCGTATACAATAAAATAACACCAAGCATGGTTCTACGATCAGAAAGTGAAGGAAGATTGATAAATAAAAGTCTACTGCGATAGGAAGGTAAAGGAGTGTTAGCACTCCAATTAAGACCCCAAAAGGGCAAACAAAAGAAATTGTTTTTCTACAGACTCTATTCTTTCCTGATGAACCTTATATTGGGGACACCAAATACAAGAGCCATATTCAAGAATAGGTCGAACAAAAGAAGTATAAAGAGTTTTAGTGATGGGATCATTAAATTCTTTCGACCAACGCTTAATGAAACCAATTATTGCAATTGCACGATTAGTTATATCCAAGATGTGCTTGTCAAATTTAAGTTTGGGATCGAGCAGAATACCTAGATCTTTAACAGACTCAATACGCTTAAGAGGTTTTTCATTTAGAAAATAAGTATTGTTAAAAGGCAAACGCCTGTAAAAAGACATTACGTTACATTTATTGCAATTAAGATTTAAAAGCTTTATTTGACACCAAGATTGGAAACTATCAAGATCAGCTTGCAGCATTTGACCAGATTGAGAATCAACTGACGTTAAACAAAGCTTGACATCATCGGCATACATTAACACACGAGAAAATTTAATAACGAATGGAAGATCATTAATAAACAATGTAAATAACAAAGGGCCAAGGTGACTCCCTTGAGGTACACCGGAAGTGACCTTAAAAGACTTGAAGACTAAGCCGTTAAAGTACACTTTCTGTGTTCTGAGATTTAAATAGCTAGATATCCAGATAATTAAGTTATTTGGAAATCCCAAGAGGTAAAGAGGTAGAGTGATTAACTGAGTCAAAAGCTTTACTGAAATCAGTATAATAACGTCCGTTTGCATTTTGTTTTGGAAACCATCAATTACCAAAGAAGTGAACTCCAGTAAGTTAGTGGTAGTAGATCTATATTTCATAAACCCATGCTGGCATGGTGATATAATAGATCTACAATAATGTTGTAACTGTGAGGTTATTACTTTCTCAAACAGTTTCGGAATAGCAGACAATTTTGATATTCCTCTATAATTCTCGGATTCGATTTGTTTCCTTTTTTATGGAGAGGAATAATAAAAGATTCCTTCCAATAGTTTGGAAAAGAAATAATATTGACAAATTAAAAAGAATATATAAAGGAATTAATAAAGCTAGCACAATGCCTAAGCACACATGCTGGAACTCCATCTGGCCTGGTGAAAATACAGGCTTTAGAATCTTTAAATTATTTAATAGTGAATTTAGTAATTATGGTTTGAAAATGCAATGTGCGTATTTATCTGATACGGATAGGGCAAAACCAATCGATCGTTTTGAGATCTATATGTAGATTGAAAAAATCAGCAAATAAATCAGCAATAGATGATTAGTTTCCGCTGTATTTTTTAAAAAAAAATGTCGATGGAAGCGTTGATGACAGCTTGTATTAACAAAGTTATAGAATCTTCGGATCAGGTACTTTGTAACAGCGTAGGACAATAATTTGATCGTGCAATCGATAACAAGAGAGTTAAAGGAAGTGTTAGTTATCTTATTTTTAATTTTCGAATTTTATGGTACGAGGTGTGTTCAAAAAGTAAGGTGACTTTTCAAATTTCGCGGGCAACATATTTTCGATTATCGATTTTTATGTTTTGTTATATTGGTACACTCTTCCCTAACATCTGTACCAAGTTTCAATGGAACATCCTCTTTTGTTTGGTTGTGAGAGGCGTAAAGTTACAAGTTATTTTGCGAGCTCGGCGATTTTTGCTATCGTTGGATCAAAGGAAAATTGTTTTGGAAAATCGTGATCACTATCAGAGAGTTGTGAAGATGTCGGTATATCGCTTGGCTGTGCCATGAAATTTTTTCAAACGTTTTGGGTATGAGTCGTGTGTCAGCGAAGTTGTTCCGATTGTGTTTTGACCAAAAGAACCGTCGCTGAGATCGTGAGAGTGTTGATGACGTCAACGAGACCCAGATTTATCAAAAGGGTATAACGGTGACGAATCATGGGTATATGGTTAGATTGAAACAAAGAATCGTCAATGGACGGAGATTTGCAACGTTGAAGAGATAAAGACTGTCGTGCAAGAGTCAGGCATACCGAAAGTGCTATGGGAAGGCTTTGAGGATTGGAACGTTGGCTAGTGTTTTCTGAGGGGGATTACTGAAGGGGACAAATAATTTGATAAATATTAATAGTTTTTCTTGAAAATACAAAGACCCCTTACTTTTTGAAACACCTGTATGCTACACGGGTTTAGGTTCATAACACTTCTAAAGTAGGATGATAAAGATCTTCAGGAAGGGATAAAGGTTAGATCGGGAGACAGATGTAAGGGAAGGATCAACAAAACCAGGTCAAGATTCTATATAAAGAATTGGAATAGATTGATTTGATTAATGATAATCCAAACAAATATCTATAAAATAGTGGGAGAGAACTTAAAGATTGGAGTCAGATTTGATAGCCAAGTCATTCCTGTAATTTATCACCAAGAACAAAAGACTATGGTAGATAGTAGAGAAGAAAGTATAGCCGAAAATGTGAAGAATAGACAGAAGATAGAAGATGGAGGAAATAAAGTTATAATACAAGACCATGACGGAAATTTTAACTACGATTCTAATCGACAGGAATCAATTGTAACTCTTCAGAGGTGAAGCAAGTAACTGCGATTAAAACCCCACCGGTTATATTTTATTTTGAAGGATTTGAAGTTTAATGTCTGGAAGCAAGTTTGAAATTGATTTATTAAGGAAGATAGAGGTAGTTTGTCACAGACCTTTCGTTTGGTAGCCAAGTGAGAAAGATGTTAGTTTTTTGTAGTTACAGAGCTTTTATCGCAACAGTAGGAAGTTCAACAGAAGTACGAATTTTCTTTTTTGCGGTATATTCCTAAATTATGATCTGGCCAGAACTTTTTACAACAATGTTGCTAATTGATCGGCAGGAACAGTAATTTTAAAAGACGATATTTCGGGAATAACTAATTGATTTGTCCATGAATTGGCTTTAGATTTGGCCTGATAGCCTGACTTCTCAGAAGTTTGATCAGAGGCAAGCCTGGAAACAAAAATGTGTTTCTTTGGTGGAACGCCAACAAGTGATTTGAGATTACTCAGCGATCTACGGATGAATAAGCCTTGGATGGTGCCAACAGAAACTGTGGGGTGGTAAGGTTAGTGTAACAACTGAAACAATATCATGGGTAGATCATTTGTATACTAACTATTATGGAGGAGTAGAAAAAAGTTTTAATGAGGAACAGACGGAGAGACAATATTGGATGTGGGGAAAGTTCATAGCGCTTATGGACAACCTCGGATTGGCCTTTTTACGCTTAGGTGACTATTCAAAAGTTTCATTTTTTGATTCATCATCCAGCGCTGAGAAACCTTCAAACAGTTTTTTAAACCGTCCAAAGTATTCAAGCCTTTCTTGGTTTGTCGCATAAATCCCATATGTCTTTCTCGACATCCTGATGATTGTCATAAGCCTGATTTGGACTCAACAGGTATAATGCGACAAGAGGAGCGATTTCTCGTGCGACCCATTCTTAGTTGCACGAACTTGGCAATTTTTATTTGAACAGACAAAATGGTGTAAGAAAAGAAATTTGAACAAAAACAGACAGCAAAAGAGAAATTACAAAAGGTTATTTGAAAGAAAATAAGGTTAGTGTGAAATAAAAATAAAAGTGTATTGATACAATATAAATTAAATAAGAAAAGTATAACAAAAACGACCGTAGGGTTATGTGACGTTGTTTATTGTAAAAGGGGGCACGACCGAAACAAGAAACCGGAAAGGATTGAGAAGAAATAGAGGCACCACCCACACACATATGGCAAGAGAAATTGGGAGAGTAAGGTAGTGCAAGAGTGAAGATTGGCAAAACAATGCCAGTGACAAATAATCACTTTGCTTTAGATTTGTTTTTGCGATTTTATTTAAATGACAAAATGGATTTTAGTTCATTTCTGTGATTTTGAAAAGTTAAGACTGAACTAGTAATAGGTACTTGTGTATTTAAAGTCCATGAAAGTGTGAAGATGAAGAAAAAAACCGTCCGTTTGCGATGCGAGGCGGCGACGATCTGTGGCAAGCGAAGTGATCGGCATGGGGGGGCGGGGACGTGTCGGAATCGTTGTGACAGTCTGGGGTGCTAACCCGTGTTGGGTTGGGTGGGTGGTGGTGTGGTGTCGGTGGGGTCAGCGTATCAGAAACTCTCGCGGCGAACGATATAAGAGACCTTTCAGCACGTGCTATCGGAACTTAATTGTTCCATGAGAAGGGGTGAGAGAATGGGAGATCGGGGGAGGTGTAAAATGGGTAGTCAGCGCACCGCTTACTTAAGAAAGTAAGGTTTGAGTCTTACGGGACATGCTACATGGCCGTATGGTAGGGTACGGTGGACACCAACAGGACTTCTGTTGTGCTGCGGGGACGAAGAGGAAACCGAGAGTTCCAGCATCTTCTCTCGACTGCCCAGCACTTCTTAGAAAGAGGAACCAATTTCTGGGAAAGCCTTTCTTCGTTGAATGGGCAGTCTTTGGAATATTCGGCTGGAGTTGGCGTTTTTTCCTGACTCTCTGGCTGGTTTCAGAGGCTACCGAGCCCACAGACTGGTATGACGTAGACGTCATCAGAGTTTTCCTGCATTCCCAACATCCCTCCATCCCCTCTCTCCTTAGTGTATGGGTTGGTGCTTGCTCCGGTGGCGTCTCCAACCACAATGGACCTCGCGAGCGAGAAGATGTGCAATTACCTTGGGACGTGACGGCGTTAGTTATTTATTTCTTTGGTTTTTTTAGCGTGAGTGGTGGGGTGTAGTTGATCTTTAGATTCCAGGTAATTTTAGAAATTTCGATTTGATTTAGAAACGGGTGATCTGGACGTTATCTCTTGTTAGGCTTGCTTTGAACTTCAAAGATTGTTCCCCGTGTCTCAGTTTGTAAAGACAGTGGGTGGTGTACATGGGGAGTCTTTAATCACAAAGTGTTTTCTGGGGAACCTCACAAGAGGGTAATCTTTCTCATGGAACCTGTCATGAAGCTTCTGTGCAAAGTTCCAACCAAGTTAAAGTTTGTACGACATAAGTTAAATTGGGATCTTGGTGTAGTGGCCGCTTTGAAGAGGACCTTCCTCTTCCCAGGGACGGTGGTTGTGTGCGGGGTTCGTGTACTTTCGACTATGTAATATTAATTGTTATATATTTTAAGTTTAAAATATAAAATAAACTAAGAAACCTTGAACTTTTCCAAACTAAATAATTTTGAAATCTTTTTTGCAGCGAAACATATGGAAGGTGTCTAATTTTGGATGGAATAATCCAATGTACATCCCGAGATGAATTTTCGTATCAGGAAATGATATCGTTTTTGCCGCTGTGCTGCCATCCTAATCCAGAGAAAGTTCTGATTGTCGGAGGCGGAGACGGTGGTGTTGCACGTGAAGTAGAAAAACATCCAATGGTTAAGGAAGTGCATCAAGTAGAAATAGACGATCGAGTTGTTGAATTGTCTAAGAAGTATCTGCCAGGTATGGCTTGTGGATTCGAAAGCAAAAAATTAAAACTTACTATCGGCGATGGCTTTGACTACATGAAGAATCACAAGAACGAATTTGATGTGATAATAACTGACAGTTCCGATCCAATCGGTCCAGCTGTCAGCTTATTCCAGGAAAGTTACTATGGATTATTGAAAAATGCCCTGAGGGAAGGGGGTATAGTCTGCTCTCAAGGCGGAAGTTTTTGGTTAGATTTTGATTATGTTAAAAAAACAATGGATGGTTGCAAACTGCATTTTCCAAAAGTTGCCTATGCAGTAACTTCTGTTCCGTCGTATCCATGTGGTCATATAGGATTTATCATAGGGTCTCTAGACGCAAAAAGATGTCTTTCAGATCCAGTAAAAAGATTTAATACAACAGAAATAGATTCGTTAAATTTGAAGTACTACACAAGCCAAATTCATTCTGCAGCTTTTACATTACCCCGATGGGTTGAAAAACATTTTAACGCATAACAACTTTGTTTTCAATATATATTGTGTACAAATTTAAAGACAGTTTTCATTCGAAAAACGTGTTTTTGTTTACAACAAAATAAATTAGTTTCGTTAGCAATTTAACAAATTTAATCTGTTTGTGTAAAAATCATTTTATGTAGATCAATTAAATATTATTAAATTGTTGACCGGTCACAACACCGATTCTACGAAAACAATAAATTGGTCCAACAGCCCAAGACAAAATAAAATACAGCCCAAATAAAAGAATTTTTGTTTTAATTCAGAGAGGAATGTGCTTCGTATTTCTAATTAATCTAGATTCTCAAAAACGAATTTATCAGCCCGATAATATGCGTATAGGTCTTGGACGACGAGGGACTTCTTATAACTCTCTGGAAGTAGCCAAATGTATTTATGGCATTGAAGAGCAAAATGATAATGTAAACGGAACAAAATGGAAGCTCGATAACTACATATTTTTCGCGTTATTTGGTTCTGTTGATATTAACATGTTCGAGCTGAGAGTCGTTTTTTAGAGCCCAACAGCCTTCTTTCCTTAATCTCGCATAGCTATCCGCATATTGACGGGCAGTTGTTTGTGTTTTGCAATTGAATGTGTGAAAGGGGATTATAACAACTGAAAATGTATGTAACAGGCAGAAGAAGGCATCTCCGACTCCATAAAGTATATAAATTCTTGATCAGTGTTAACAGCCGAGACGATATAACCATGTCCGTCTGTCTGTATGAACACCTAGATCTTAGACACTTCAAGAGCTAGAGCTTTTGAAACACGTGATATTTTTGAACGCAGATCCAGTTAGTTTTAGATTTTGGGGATGCCCCGTTGAGTCTCCTTTAATCCAAAACAAGTAAGAAAGCTACAGTCGAGAGTGTTCGATCGTAAGATACTCACAACCCATTTCGAGACAACAAAAAAAAAACTTAAATTATATTTGAAGAAAAAATATACCAAAGAAATATACTGAAATCTGTTTTTTGTATAAATTTGAAAAAAATTCCAAAGCATACCGACATGGTCACACTGTCAACTAAACAAACAAAGCGTGAGCAGCTGCAAGTCAATTTTGCATATAAAATTGATTCTTAAATAACTTCGATGTTTTTCATTCGATCTCAATTTTGGTAAAAATCGGATAAGTAGAACAAAAGTGCCAATGGCACTCGTGCTTAGCATGCAAAAGGCACTCATATAATAGAACCGCGAACAGCTGCGTCGCGACTCAAAATCATTTACGATTAAGAATGGAGGTGGGGTAAAAACACTCGAATACTTGCCCAACGATTCGAATCATTGTCGACATATTCGGGTGGATTTCGAATTTTGTCACAAGTGCAAGAATGATCGGTTGCCGAACTGCAAGACACTCGTCAAGCACAAGTGTTTGAATCACGAGTAGCAAATTGATTCGGCCCCGAAAAGGCACACACAAGTTGTGACCGAGTGGCCGAAGCGCAAGCACTCGCAATACTCGCGACAATAATGTGTGTGTGTGTGTCTTGAATTTTGCTTAAGGGTGCGAGTAGCATCGCAACACAAAATTTCATGAGTGTGAGTAGTTCATCAAAAACAACCACCTTTGAAGTTCTCTGGTTGACAGTGTGACCATGTCGGTACGTTATGGATTTTTTTCAAATATATACAAAAGAAATAGAAGTTTCAGTATATTCTTTGGTATACTTTTTGTTAAAATATCACTTGAGTTTTTTGTTTTTTCTCGAAATGGGTTGCGGGTATCATACGGTCGAGCACTCTCGACTGTAGCTTTCTTACTTGTTACTTTATGGGGTCGGAGATGCCTCCTTCTGCCTGAACAAACATTTTCTGATGGCACTAAGTTATAATACCCTTCTCCGCTATGGGTAGCGGGTAAACAAAATATGACAAATCGATTAGCTATCTGAAAGCTCCAATAGCAATAAGAACAATTTTTAATTTATAATAAGTAGCTTTGCGAAAAGACAACCTACGAAAGACGAAGACGAAGCAAGAGCACATAACAATGCATCGCAAATCTGACCTTGGAGAACGTAAGACGGCGTTATTTAATTAATGATGACAAACACTTCTACAATTTATGCAGCTAATTTGATAATATTTAGCACCTTAAAAGAAAGACAAACTTAATGACCTACAAATCGATATCTGAATTTTCTGGGTACACCAGTAAAACTTTAACTTATCATGAAAAATACGTTCACAAAATTAGAGTATTTTGTAAAGGGTTATTTGATAAAATTAGTTTTACGAAAGAATGGAAAGTTAATTATTAACATCACGATTTAATCTAAGTACGTTTTAATTTCAAAATTCATTTTAAATTATGAGATTTGGAGCACTCTTGCACACACTTAATCTCTTTATTTTAAGAAAGTATCCTTAGATTTCCATCAAAATCCGGTATGACATTGAGTGGCTTATACATTGAAGAGACAATTTGTTTACATTTTGCTTCAATCCTACATGATACATTTTTTTATTTTGTTCTCGGATGAATCCACTGTCGAGTGGTGCGGGAGTTTGTTGATACCATATTTTTAGATTTCCAGGTAATTTGTAGAAATTTGTTGATTTGATTTAGCGGAAAAACGTTTGATGTGATACTGGCACGTCTACTAATACTGCATTGCATGCTCAAGTAGCCTCTATTGAAAAAATTTTGAACTTCAAAGAATATGTTCCCCAGCTGTCTACCAGTGGGTTCATAGTCTCAAAGACAAAGACGGGTGGTAGCTATATGGGGAGTCTCTTTAATTTCAAATAATGTTTACAGTGGAACCCTACAAGAGGGTAATCTTTCTCTACTGGGACCTAGTCATGAATAAGCTTCTGTGCAAAGTTCCAACCAAGTTAACGTTATGGTGACGACATAAGCTTAATTTTAACGGGGAAATGCCTACTTCTGGCTACAGTCAGCTCCGCTATGGTGTAGATAAAGGGTGGGTCTTAAAAGCCGGACTCGGTATCAATGCGGATAAGCCGGACCTTATCCTCTTTACAAAGACGCATAAGGTACCCGTTTTAACTGAGTTTCTCAGTGGCTTTGTCCTATTCTTCGCCTAGGGCATCTTGGTGTAGTGGCCGACTATTGAAAAGAGGACTTACATAGCTGTCCTACATAGAACATACCCAACGTCAGGCACTTCTGTGCATAACAGGTGTGAACATAGTGCTACACGGCTTAAGACATAGTGCTATTGGTAGAGAAGCCATTTATCAGATGACTCCCCTCACCCAGATGCTATGCTTTCACATTGTCGAAACAGGGGGCTGGCAAGCCCAACTCTCTCAATAACTTCACGGATGGGTCCAAGATGGAGTGAGGAGAAGGACACTTAAATCTCCTACCAGCTTCCAGATCACTGCTGTATCTTTCAGATGGAGGCTTCACAACTGACTTGAAGGCTTGCCTCTTGGCATAACTTGATCAATATTTCCTTTGATAGCGAAGCTGCTATAAAATCTATTCAATCCAATATTCACAATTTCGAAGTTGTCTTGGACAGCAAAAGATTAATATTGGCACTGAACGCAATAGTGGATGTGCACTTATATTGGATCTTAAGCCCGTAAGGCATGGAAGGTAATGATATTGAAGATATTTTATATACCTTGATGAGGAGGAGGTACAAACCAGTTACATGAAAAATGTCGTGATATCTCTCAGAGCCCTTCAAGGAAACATTGAAATCCAGTCCGAACTGAGATGACGCAATACCAAAAAACTTCTAACCGAAGTTATTATGAAATTTCCGAGGAGAGATTGAAGAGCGCTAAAAATATTTTCCTTTTTTCATAATTTATAAATTATTTAAAATCATAAGTCTTTGCACGGATAAATTTGAAACTTTGTAAAGTTAACGAACAGCGTTCGTGTACTTTCGACTAAAGTAATATTAATTGTTATATATTTTAAGTTTAAAAGATAAAATAAACTAAGAAACCTTTAACTTTTCCAAACTAAATAATTTTGAAATCTTTTTTGCAGCGAAACATATGGAAGGTGTCTAATTTTGGATGGAATAATCCAATGTACATCCCGAGATGAATTTTCGTATCAGGAAATGATATCGTTTTTGCCGCTGTGCTGCCATCCTAATCCAGAGAAAGTTCTGATTGTCGGACTGTAGCTTTCTTACTTTTTTCGTATTAATTTATTTTAAGATTTAGGTATTGTTGGTAGCAAACTTGCGATAACGGAAAGCTTATACAGTTATGTGTGTATAGTGATAACAACATTAACATAAGTAAATACATGTACATGATTCAAAATGTGATTAAAATAAAAATATCATAGAACAAGCTACATATTGACATACATCACTGTTTCCTCTTGGGTTTCGACAATTTCAGGTCCTTATTATTATCATCATTTGAAACTTGCGTATATAGGGTAAAAGGGTATTATAATTAAGTGTAATCAGAAAATGTATTTAACAGGCAGAAGGAGGCATCTCTGACCCCATAAAGTATACGAGGTGTGTTCAAAAAGTAAGGTGACTTTTCAAATTTCGCGGGCAACATATTTTCGATTATCGATTTTTTTGTTTTGTTATATTGGTACACTCTTCCCTAACATCTGTACCAAGTTTCAATGGAACATCCTCTTTTGTTTGGTTGTGAGAGGCGTAAAGTTACAATTTATTTTGCGAGCTCGGCGATATTTTGCTATCGAAAAATATGGATCAAAGGATTTGCATCAAATTTTTTGTAAAAAATAAAATTAAGTGCTCTGAAACACTTGAAATGTTGACAGTGGCATACGGTGAAACTGTTCTGAGTAAAAAAAATGTGTACAAGTGGTACAAACTCTTCCAAGATGGCCGGGAAGATGCCAATGACCAGCCTCGCTCTGGACGCCCAAGCACGTCAACAACTGATGAAAACGTTCAAGCAGTGACGAAAATTGTTTTGGAAAATCGTCGAATCACTATCAGAGAAGTTGCTGAAGATGTCGGTATATCGCTTGGCTCGTGCCATGAAATTTTTTCAAACGTTTTGGGTATGAGTCGTGTGTCAGCGAAGTTTGTTCCGAAATTGCTGAATTTTGACCAAAAGAACCGTCGCATGAGCATCGCTCAAGAGCTGTTGAATGACGTCAACGACGACCCAGATTTACTCAAAAGGGTCATAACTGGTGACGAATCATGGGTATATGGTTATGATATCGAAACCAAAGCCCAATCGTCCCAATGGACGGAGATTTGCAACGATTGAAGAGATAAAGACTGCATCGCTGCAAGAGCTCAAGGCTATACCGAAAAGTGCTTATGGGAAGTGCTTTGAGGATTGAAAAACCCGTTGGCATAAGTGTATTGTATCTGAGGGGGATTACTTTGAAGGGGACAACATAAATATTGATAAATAAATTAATAGTTTTTCTTGAAAATACAAAGTCACCTTACTTTTTGAACACACCTCGTATATATTCTTGAACAGCGTCAACAGCCGAGATGATATAGCCATGTCCGTCTGTCTGTCCGTATGAACACCTGGATCTCAGAGACTATAAGACATAGAGACACCAAATTTGGCAAAAAGGTTTCTTCATACCCTACGCAGATCAAGTTTATTTCAAAAGTTGGATGCCATGCCCCCTTCGCCCACAATAAGTATTAATCTAGAAAAAGTCAAGTTATTTTATGTAAATGGCGTATAGGGGCGTAAAGTGGCGTGGCAAAAATCTAAAACAAACTTGATCTGCGTAAGATCTACACAAATACTGCCACCAAATTTGAAATCTCTAGGTCATTCACACACTTAAAACGTCCATATGCATTGGCCACAACTATTTTAATAAATAATTTAACAAATAACTTTTGTTCTACTTATCCGATTTTTACCAAAATTGAGTTCGAATGAAAAACAACGAGGTTATTTAAGAATCAATTTTATATGCAAAATTCACTTGCAGCTGCTCGCGCTTTGTTTGTTTAGTTGACAGCAGAGATCGCCAACAAGCCACCGCAAAAATGTGTATACTCGTAACTAACGAGTATTTCTGTCATTCGAGTATATTTGTTACGAGTAGCAAAAATGATTGAGTATTTACGGGTGCGAGTGCCAATGGCACTCGTGATTACCGAGTACGAGTGCCGATACCACTTGTGCTTAGCAAGTGCGAGTGCCGATACCACTTGTGCTTAGCGGGGGGGAAATGCATACTCGTAATATTTGCTGTGGGTATTTGATGCGCAAGTGAATATTGTGAGCGGATATTTTGTGTATCCGTAAATGTATTGATGTTGTTGTTGGGTTTATTGTACTTCATGTATTGATGTTGTTGTTGGGTTTATTGTACTTCATGCTAGGTATTTTTACTTGGTATATTAAAAAAAAACACTTTTGGCTTTATAATTTAATTTTTTTTTGGGATCTGTACTAATACAAATAATAATAATAGCTAAATAAAAAATTTACTAACACACATATACAAATTCAGTGAACAAAGGAAATCCAAATTTGAATTAAACTTCAATTTACCTGTTGTATTGACTAATTTTTAAATTCAGTCAGTGGTAAAAGAGAAAATCAATATTTTAAGGATACTGAAAATCTACCCGTATTAATTTTAAATTGATTAAATTGTATGTTTATGACCTTGTGGTAAATGTATATGTATAACAAAAAGGGTTTTTGCAGATATCTGTAATTTCCGGAAATTCTATAAAAAAAGTCAGTGCAAAGCATGCAAAAGGCACTCATATAATAGAACCGCGAACAGCGAACAGCGTCGCGACTCAAAATCATTTACGATCAAGAAAGGAGGTGGGGTAAAAACACTCGAATACTTGCCCAACGATTCGAATCATTGTCGACATATTCGGGTGGATTTCGAATTTTGTCATAAGTGCAAGAATGATCGGTTGCCGAACTGCAAGACACTCGTCAAGCACAAGTGTTTGAACCACGAGTAGCAAATAGATTCGGTCCCGAAAAGGCACACACAAGTTGTGACCAAGTGGCCGAAGCGCAAGCACTCGCAATACTCGCGACAATAATGTGTGTGTGTGCGTCTTGAATTTTGCTTAAGGGTGCCAGTAGCATCGCAACACAAAATTTCATGAGTGTGAGTAGTTCACCAAAAACAACCACCTTTGACGTTCTCTGGTTGACTGTGTGACCATGTCGGATTTTTTTAAATATATACAAAAGAAATAGAAGTTTCAGTATATTCTTTGGTATACTTTTTGTTAAGCTTTAAGCTTTTTGTTTTTTCTCGAAATGGGTTGCGGGTATCATACGGTCGAGCACTCTCGACTGTAGCTTTCTTACTTGTTACTTTATGGGGTCGGAGATGCCTCCTTCTGCCTGAACAAACATTTTCTGATGGCACTAAGTTATAATACCCTTCTCCGCTATGGGTAGCGGGTAAACAAAATATGACAAATCGATTAGCTATCTGAAAGCTCCAATAGCAATAAGAACAATTTTTAATTTATAATAAGTAGCTTTGCGACTCCAAACTCTCCTGGAGGAGAAACTTGGAGGAAAGGATCAAGAAAGCATTACAAGCCTTCTTTGTGTGCAAAAAGAACTTTGGTAAAGGTTGGGGATTGCAACTGTACATCCTTCACTGGTTCTACACTGCAATTGTCAGACCTATACTGACGTACGGGGCTCTTGTATGGTGGGAGGCGGAACACACCGACTCCTATCTAAACAATCTTCGCAATGTTCAGAGATTAGCATGCTCGGGAATAACAGGATGTATTCGTTCTACCCCCCAAGCAGAGCTGGATGTAATGTTAAACCTGGAACCTATCGGAGTCTTCCTCAAGCATGCGGCAGCAAGGAGTGCGGTCAGGCTTCAAGCCCAGTACCTCCTTAAGCCTGGTGCAGATCACAACTCCATTCTACGTACAGTAGAATTGACTGTGGCTGAGAACGATTACTACCAGAACATAAGTGGGATGACAGACTTACAGCTGAATTCCCTGACAGATCCGATTGGCAACAGTAATCTCTCTTCTGAGGCAGAATGAGTTGTCAATCTACACAGACGGATCAAAGACGATAGAAGGCACTGGATCGGGGTTCTTCTCCGAAGACCTTGCAACCAAGCTTTCCTTTCGTCTTCCTGACTGGTGTAGTGAGTTCCAAGCAGAGATTTACGCTGTTTTTTTTTTTTTATTGGACGTTGATGTGCTAACGAACAGCACCATCAAGTGGTCCAACGACACCATGCAAGGGCTTGTTATCGGCCCGCGCGGTAGAGGCGCACCACGTAGCTTGTGGCAACGGACAATCGCGAACATAAAGTAAAAATATATTTTAATTAATTTTAAAATTACATAATTACACACTAGAAAGATGACTTAATATCAAATTTCTAAGAGTGGAAAACGAAGAAATAGTATTTATTATAGAATAGTACTCGTTATAGTTAGAACATAAAATACGGAAAGGATTATGTAAAGCAATTTGAGTTGAGTACTTCGTAAGCATCAGTTGTGTTTTGTCTTGCTCCGCCTAATTCTGCGTTTATCTGTGTTTTAAAAGCATATTTAATTTGTGACTTTTAGTTATTTATTGATATTAACCTTTTGGTGCATGATTTGTGTTAAAGTTTATTCTATTGCTCGTAATATACTTTGTAAATTACAACTTTAAAGTTGCTGTGCTCATTGCTTGTGTCTTTAAATTCTATGTTTTGGTTTTCTCCGGTAGTCGTTTGCAACCCAGGTTTGTCTGTGTGTTCGCTGTGCAGTTTTGTGTGGTGAATATATATTTGCTCTCTTTTGCTGCGCCTAATAGGCAAGTTGTTGTTGGGTGTTTTTGTTTTCGCTCGCCGTCTTACACTGCTTGTCCGTTATTTCGCGACCCAGTGGGAATTTCAAGCTTAATTGTGCAACTGACTGGTAGTGACTTTTCACTTAGAGCACCCAATCGGAATCCATACATAAATTTTTGCAAACATTTTAATTTTTATTTTAATTTAATCTATTTTCATTTTCTGTTATTCATATATATTTATATAATTATGCAGTGCTGCAAATTAAATTGTACCTATGGGCCGTCTCGTGATGGAGACCAGCCTAAGTTTGTTTCTTGTTGGCTGTGTGATAGTTTGATGCATATAAAATGTGCAGGCATTACCGGGCGCGATCATGATAAGATCAACGCTGCTGTGAAAAAGGGCAGCGGTGGAATTAAGTGGTCATGTCCGGTATGCATTGAAAAGCAATTGGATTTTTCTCGTATGTATAACTACGTGAAAAACCAATTTGCTAAACTTCGCTCAATGACCAAGTCTCTTTCAAGTGAATTTGATACTAGTATGGAATTGCTTGGTCAATACGAATTTAAGACGCCTGCAAAGCCCTGCTCGGACCCGCAATTTGCTCCCAAACCTGATGGTCCTCCACTTCTAGTATTTTCACCGCTGCCTTCGTCTCCTTGCATTCCTGTAGAGCCATCCCCCTCCATTCAGTCTGAAAAAAATTCTTTAATTAGTGGTGGCAATCGTTCATCCGCGGAACGAACCAAAATTTCTTTAATACCCCCGATTCCAAATGTGTGTATTGAGGCCTCGGACGGATCCTCTATTCCTTATTGTCCGATTATTGCCTCACCACCTACTGCTCCCAATATTATTGTTAATACTAACACCCCCTTATTTTCTGTTGTGGCTCCGAGAAAGCAGATATTCATTTCTCGATTATCTGCCGATACTTCGTGCGAGTCCATCTCAGCTTATATCGCCACAAAATCCACGGCAACGGTAGCCATACAAAAATTCAATTTCTCAACTCCTCGGGAAATTGCATCATTTAAATTAACTGTTCCTTCCGACTCATTTTCGTTATTGTGTGACCCGAGTTTCTGGCCACCTCATATGGTGGTACATGAGTTCAGGCCAAAGAAACGTAACATCATCCCAGTACATTTTCAACCTAATATCACCTTAGCTCAAGCTCCTACTGTTAATAAAACTAACACTAATGCTTCAAAAAACTAAATATTTATCCTGTTCAGCTTACCTCCCCTATTCGTATAGCGTATCAAAACGTAAGGGGCATTAAATCAAAACTATCTAAAGTCTATCTAGATAGTTTCTGCTTTGAACATAGTATCTTAGTGTTTACTGAAACTTGGTTAAAGCCAGAAATTTCTAACTTATCTCTCTTTAGTAATAAATTTACGTCTTACAGATGTGACCGTTTGTCTAGAATTGGTGGTGGTGTTCTTATTGCTGTTGATTCTGATCTTAAATCGGAATTAATCTGCTCGGAGTCCGGCATTGAATTTGTCGCCATTAAGACAACGTTTGGTCAAACTGCAGCCTATATCACTTGTTCGTACATCCCACCTCAATCTGATATTTCTGTTTATTTTCAACACTTATCTATTTTAAAGTCTATATCCTCTAAACTACTAGATAGCGAATCTTTGTTTGTGCTTGGTGATTTTAATTTACCAAATATATCTTGGTCTGCTGAAAATAATACTCTAGTTCCTTCTTTTCCGCATGAATTTCTAAATGGCCTTCTTGATCTTTCTCTATCTCAAATTAACCATATTTTTAACTGCAATAACCGTCTTCTTGACTTAGTATTTGTATCAGATCCTGCTTATGCCTCCATACGTAGAATTGACCCTCTTGTAGTTCCTGAAGATTCTTATCATCCAACTTTAGAGTTGTCAATTGAACTACCGGTTTCTGAGCACATTGACATACCTAAGCCAGTAAATAGACCACTGTGTTTTAAAAAGGCAAATTTTTATAAATTAAATGACCTCATCTTAAATTATGATTGGTCTCTTTTTCATGATTCCATTAATTTAGAAAGTGCTTTGACTATTTTTTATAATACGTTACAAAATTTTTTTGTCCAGTGTGTTCCTCGTAGATATCCATTGAAGTCTAATAGGCCACTTTGGTTTTCTCGGGAATTAAGTGGATTAAAAAACCTAAAGTCACGATATTTCAAAAAATATCAACGCACAGGAAATTCTTCTGATTTCGCGCGATATGCTATTGCTAAATCGAATTTCGTTTCACTTAACACCCAACTTTACAATATTTATCTGCGTCGGTGTCGGTTACAGTTTGCTCAGAATCCTAGACAGTTCTATAATTTTGTTAACTCTAAACGAAAATGTTCTTCACTACCTTCCTCAATTTCATTTCAAAATAAGACTGCATGCAGTGATCAGGCCGCTGCCGATCTGTTTGCAGACTTCTTTCAATCTACTTACTCAATTGACAGCTACTCACCCCATATATCTTATCCCTATAACTTGCAAAAGTCGAACTTTATTCCTGAGCCGGTGATCACTGAATGCTCCGTTTTAAGCGAACTCAATCAAATAAAACCTGTATTTTCACCCGGTCCAGATGGTATTCCAGGCTGTGTCCTTAGGTATTGTGCGGAATCATTGCATTTACTTTTACATAAATTATTTATTATGTCTGTTGAGTCTGCCTCTTTCCCGGCTATATGGAAGGATTCATTCATAATCCCCTTGCATAAAAATGGTTCGAAACATAACGTTAATAATTATAGAGGTATTTCCAAATTGTCCGCTATACCGAAACTTTTTGAGAAAATTATTACATCTCAACTTAGTCATTTTTGTAGATCTATTGTCTCTCCCTTCCAGCATGGTTTTGTGAAACAGAGATCTACGACTACCAATCTATTAGAGTTTTCTTCTCTAGTGATCAAAGGTTTTCAGAATAAGTTGCAGACTGATGTTATTTATACTGACTTTAGTAAAGCTTTTGACTCTGTTAACCATTTCCTTTTAGTTAAAAAATTAAACTTGATTGGATTTCCATATAATTTTCTGTTATGGGTATCTGACTATCTTAATAATAGAACTCAAACAGTAATATTTAAGTCCGCAACTTCTAAACCTGTCTTTGTAACCTCAGGTGTTCCTCAGGGTAGTCATCTCGGTCCTCTTCTTTTTAACCTTTTCATTAACGATCTTCCCAATGTTATTTTAAATTCTAATATCTTAATGTATGCTGATGATGTCAAGATTTGCCTAACTTATAATAATATAGCTTCAAACTCTCTATTGCAAGCTGATCTTGATCGTTTTTATTCCTGGTGTAAAAGTAATTATCTACTACTAAATTGTTCGAAATGTAAGGTTATGTCGTTTTACAGAAACTCTGCTAACATCTGTAATTATACTCTTAATATGGTACCTCTGATTAGAGTAGACGATGTGAATGATTTAGGAGTTCTTCTAGATCATAGGCTAAAGTTTGACAAACACATTTCAATTACTGTCAACAAAGCGACTCAAGTTCTTGGGTTCATCAAGCGATGGGCAAAGGAATTTGATGACCCTTATACGACAAAGCTTCTTTTTGTTTCGCTTGTCCGTCCCATTCTGGAATACGGTTCTTGTATTTGGTCACCACAATACTCAAATCATAAAAATCTTATCGAGTCTGTACAAAAGAAATTTCTGCTTTTTGCGTTGAGAGGCTTTAACTGGGTTTCAGGTATTGACTTACCCTCTTATTATAGTAGACTTCTTTTACTTAATCTTCCCTCATTAACTAATCGTCGTAGCATGCTTGGGGTTATGTTTATAGTCAAACTACTAAAGGGTGAAATTGATTCTCCCTACCTGCTTAGGCATATAAACCTTTCTGTCCCAGTTAGACATACACGTAACTTCACACCTTTATCCCTTAACCTATGTACAACTAACTATTCTAAGCATGAACCTTTTCGAGTTCTCTGTGCTGACTACAACAGACTCTACTGTGTTTTCAACGCCGATGCATCTCTTATAAATATTAAAAATTGTATTCTATCATTCTTAGCTAACAATAATTAGCAACTAACATGGTGTTGGAAATTAAAACAAAAATTTAATACTAGCTAACTAACCTACCATCTGACCTGATTGGGTTTTTCCTGGGTTTTCCCCAATCCATGCAGCGAATGCTGGGTTAGATTAATATTGCTTAAACACCCCCAGAGATTTCAGATTTCATATTTTAATTTTAATTGAATTATTTTTTTTCTATTTTAAACTATAAAAATATTTTTAATCATAATGTTACTTTTTTAGTCATAATTATATTAATTTCTTCAATGTCGACTGTTCATAGTCGACTTTAAATAAATAAAATAAAATAAAATAAAATAGTTTTCACTACAAAGTGGAAGGGAAGGAGGTAAAATGTTCCTTGTATTTCTGATCGGAACCTTAAAATTAATTTGGCTAATCAGTTCGGATGAATCGATCTCACCATTAATGAGCGTATACAATAAAATAACACCAAGCATGGTTCTACGATCAGAAAGTGAAGGAAGATTGATAAATAAAAGTCTACTGCGATAGGAAGGTAAAGGAGTGTTAGCACTCCAATTAAGACCCCAAAAGGGCAAACAAAAGAAATTGTTTTTCTACAGACTCTATTCTTTCCTGATGAACCTTATATTGGGGACACCAAATACAAGAGCCATATTCAAGAATAGGTCGAACAAAAGAAGTATAAAGAGTTTTAGTGATGGGATCATTAAATTCTTTCGACCAACGCTTAATGAAACCAATTATTGCAATTGCACGATTAGTTATATCCAAGATGTGCTTGTCAAATTTAAGTTTGGGATCGAGCAGAATACCTAGATCTTTAACAGACTCAATACGCTTAAGAGGTTTTTCATTTAGAAAATAAGTATTGTTAAAAGGCAAACGCCTGTAAAAAGACATTACGTTACATTTATTGCAATTAAGATTTAAAAGCTTTATTTGACACCAAGATTGGAAACTATCAAGATCAGCTTGCAGCATTTGACCAGATTGAGAATCAACTGACGTTAAACAAAGCTTGACATCATCGGCATACATTAACACACGAGAAAATTTAATAACGAATGGAAGATCATTAATAAACAATGTAAATAACAAAGGGCCAAGGTGACTCCCTTGAGGTACACCGGAAGTGACCTTAACAGACTTGAAGACTAAGCCGTTAAAGTACACTTTCTGTGTTCTGAGATTTAAATAGCTAGATATCCAGATAATTAAGTTATTTGGAAATCCCAAGAGGTAAAGAGGTAGAGTGATTAACTGAGTCAAAAGCTTTACTGAAATCAGTATAATAACGTCCGTTTGCATTTTGTTTTGGAAACCATCAATTACCAAAGAAGTGAACTCCAGTAAGTTAGTGGTAGTAGATCTATATTTCATAAACCCATGCTGGCATGGTGATATAATAGATCTACAATAATGTTGTAACTGTGAGGTTATTACTTTCTCAAACAGTTTCGGAATAGCAGACAATTTTGATATTCCTCTATAATTCTCGGCATTCGATTTGTTTCCTTTTTTATGGAGAGGAATAATAAAAGATTCCTTCCAATAGTTTGGAAAAGAACATAACTCCATTGACAAATTAAAAAGAATATATAAAGGAATTAATAAAGCCTCAGCACAATGCCTAAGCACACATGCTGGTACTCCATCTGGCCCTGGTGAAAATACAGGCTTTAGAATCTTTAAATTATTTAATAGTGAACTTTTAGTAATTAATGGTTTGAAAATGCAATGTGCGTCATTTATCTGATACGGATAGGGCAAAACCAATCGATCGTTTTGAGATCTATATGTAGATTGAAAAAAATCAGCAAATAAATCAGCAATAGACTGATTAGTTTCCGCTGTATTCTTTTAAAAAAAAACTGTCGATGGAAGCGTTGATGAACCACGCTTCGTATTAACAAAGTTATAGAATCTCCTCGGATCAGGTACTCATTGTAACACTGCGTAGGACAATAAAATTTGATCGTGCAATCGAATAACAAGAGAAGTTAAAGGAAGTGTTAGATATCTTAA
This sequence comes from Drosophila formosana, assembly GCA_035045625.1. NCBI lineage: Eukaryota > Metazoa > Arthropoda > Insecta > Diptera > Drosophilidae > Drosophila > Drosophila formosana. The sequence goes on from JAWNOW010000331.1 coordinate 74,937, forward strand.
ACTTCTTCTAATTTCTCGACATTTTATGGTACGAGGTGTGTTCAAAAAGTAAGGTGACTTTTCAAATTTCGCGGGCAACATATTTTCGATTATCGATTTTTATGTTTTGTTATATTGGTACACTCTTCCCTAACATCTGTACCAAGTTTCAATGGAACATCCTCTTTTGTTTGGTTGTGAGAGGCGTAAAGTTACAAGTTATTTTGCGAGCTCGGCGATTTTTTGCTATCGAAAAATATGGATCAAAGGAAAATTGTTTTGGAAAATCGTCGAATCACTATCAGAGAAGTTGCTGAAGATGTCGGTATATCGCTTGGCTCGTGCCATGAAATTTTTTCAAACGTTTTGGGTATGAGTCGTGTGTCAGCGAAGTTTGTTCCGAAATTGCTGAATTTTTACCAAAAGAACCGTCGCATGAGCATCGCTCGAGAGCTGTTGAATGACGTCAACGACGACCCAGATTTACTCAAAAGGGTCATAACTGGTGACTAATCATGGGTATATGGTTATGATATCGAAACCAAAGCCCAATCGTCCCAATGGACGGAGATTTGCAACGATTGAAGAGATAAAGACTGCATCGCTGCAAGAGCTCAAGGCTATACCGAAAAGTGCTTATGGAAGTGCTTTGAGGATTGGAAAAACCGTTGGCATAAGTGTATTGTATCTGAGGGGGATTACTTTGAAGGGGACAACATAAATATTGATAAATAAATTAATAGTTTTTCTTGAAAATACAAAGTCCCCTTACTTTTTGAACACACCTCGTATGCTACACGGGTCTCTAGGTTCATCAACACTTCTAAAGTAGGATGATAAAGATCTTCAGGAAGGGATAAAGGTTCAGATCGGGAGACAGATGTAAGGGAAGGATCCAAAACAAAAACCAGGTCAAGCATTCTATATAAAGAATTTGGAATAGCATTGATTTGACTTAATGATAATCCAAACAAATTATCTATAAAATCATGCTGGGACGCAGAACTTAAAGCATTGGAGTCAGAATTTGATAGCCAAGTCATTCCTGTAATATTAAAATCACCAAGAACAACAAGACTATCGCGATCAGATAGTAGAGACAGAAAGTATAGCCGAAAAATGTGAAGAATAGACAGAAGAATCAGAAGATGGAGGAACATATGAACAAGTTATAAAAATACAAGCACCATGAACGGACAATTTTACAGCTACGAATTCTAAATCGACAGCGCAATCAATTGTAACTACTTCAGAGGTGAAAGCAACGTCAACTGCGATTAAAACCCCACCGCGTCTATAAATATTGTATTTACTTGAAAGGATTTCGAAGTTTAAAATGTCTGGCCTAAGCCAAGTCTCTGAAAAATCTACGACATTGTATATAAAGGACTGACTGCTAAGATAGAGATTGCTAAGTTTGCTACACAGACCTCTTACGTTCTGGTAGCCAAGTGAGAAAGATGTTAGTTTTTTGTAGTTACAGAGCTTTTACTCGCAACAGTAGGAAGTTCAACAGAAGTACGAATTTTCTTTTTTGCGGTATATTCCTTTACAATTACATGATCTGGCCAGAACTTTTTACAACAAATGTTGCTAAATTGATCGGCAGGAACAGTAATTTTAAAAGACGATATTTCGGGAATAACTAAATTGAAATTTGTCCACTGAAACATTGGCTTTAGATTTGGCCTGAATAAAAGCCATGACTTCATCAGAAGTTTGATCAGAGGCAAGCCTGGAAACAAAAATGTGTTTCTTTGGCGGAACGCCAACAAGTGATTTGAGATTAACTACAGCCGCATCTACGGATGCAACTACAGCCTTGGATGGCTGACCAACAGAAACTGCTGGGGTGGTTAAGGCTTCAGTGCATACAACAACTGAAACAATATCCATGGGTAGATCATTATTCTCGTCACTACTAACTATTATTGGAGGAGTAGGAGAAGAAAGATTTATTAATGCAGGAACAGACGGAGCAGACAAATGATTTGGGTGTGGGGAAAGTTCATTAGCGCTTATGGACAACCTCGGATTGGCCTTTTTACGCTTAGGTGACTCATTCAAAAGTTTCATATTTTTGAATTCATCATCCAGCGCTGAGAAACCTTCAAACAGTTTTTTAAACCGTCCAAAGATATCTCCAAAGCCTTTCTTGGTTTGTCGCATAAATCCCATAATGTCTTTCTCGACATCCCTGCATGATTCACAAGTCCACTCAAGCCTGATTTGGACTCAATCAGGTCAATAATGCGACAACTGAGGCCAGCGCATTTCTCGTGCGACCCATTCTTACGTTTGCACGAACTTGGCAATTTTTATTTGAACAGACAAACATGGTGATAAGAAAAGAAAATTTGAAACAAAAAACAGACAGCAAAAGAGCAAATTTTTACAAAAAGGTATATTTGAAAGAAAATAAGGTTAGTGTGCAAATAAAAATAAAAGTTGTAATTTGAAATACCAAATATAAAATTTTAAATAAGAAAATGTAATCAACAAAAACGCACCGTAGGGTTAAATCTGTTGACGTTGCTTTACTTGTAAAAGCGCGGGCACGACCGAAACAAGAAACCGGAAACGGAATAACTGAGAAGAAAATAGAGCGCAACCAACACCAACAACACAAACTAATGCGCGCAAGAGAAAACTTGGGAGACGTAAAGAGTAAGTGCAAGAGTGCAAGACTATGAAAAGCAAAAACAAATTGAACCCAGTGACAAAAAAATAAGTAAACACTGTATGCTTTAGAATTTGTTTTTGCGATTTTATTTAAATGAAACAAAATGCGAAATATATAATAGTTCACAATGTATACTGTTGATTTTGACAAAAGTTAAGCACTGAAAACTCAGCTAATAGCGATTACTTGTGTAAAATAAATTTGTAAAAGGTAACACAAATGAAAGTGATAGCAAAGAATGCGAAGAAAAAAAACACGTCCGTTTGCGATGCGAGGCGGCGACGATCCTGTTTGGCAAGCGACCAAGTTGATACGGACACTGGGCGGGAGCCCGAGGGACGTGTCCATCTACGTTGACAGCCAATCAGCGATAAAAGCACTCGCATTGAACACCATAAAGAGTAAACTAACTCGAGACACAGCGATGTCACTGAACCTATGCCAACCACACTTTATCAGACTTGTCTGGGTACCTGGGCACATGGGAGTACCAGGTAACGAGACGGCTGATGAGCGTGCTCGGCTGGGGTCAGCGTCATCAGAAACTCTCGCGGCGAACGATATAAAGAGACCTATTCAGCACGTGCTATCGGAACTTAATTGTTCCATGAGAACGGCGGCTGAGAGACACTGGGCAGCATCATCGGGCTGCGAGGTGTCAAAAGCACTCTGGCCGAGATACAGTCCCAAGCGAACAACCGAGCTCTTAAACTTTAAAAAGAACAAGATAAGGTTACGAACAGGAGTCTTAACGGGACACTGCTACATCGGCCGTATGGCTCAGCGGTACGGTGGACCCCAACAGGACTTCTGTTGTAGCTGCGGGGACGAAGAGGAAACCGAGAGTATCCAGCATCTTCTCTGCGACTGCCCAGCACTTCTTAGAAAGAGGAACCAATTTCTGGGAAAGCCTTTCTTCGTTGAACTGGGCAGTCTTTGGAATATTCGGCTGGAGAATATGGCGTTTTTTCCTGACTCTACTGGCTGGTTTCAGAGGCTACCGCAGCCCAACAGAACTGGTCAGTAGCACGTAGACGAAATAACACAATCAGAGTTTTCCTGCAATATCCCAACAATCCCTCCCAATCCCCTCTACTCCTACAGTTCACAGATCAGACATCACAATGGACCACATGGTCTCCGGGTGCTCTCGACTCCGGTCGAGCCGTCTGCTCAACCAACCAACCAAGTAGCTTTGCGAAAAGACAACCTACGAAAGACGAAGACGAAGCAAGAGCACATAACAATGCATGGCAAATCTGACCTTGGAGAACGTAAGACGGCGTTAGTTAATTAATGATGACAAATACATCTACAATCTATGCAGCTAATTTTATAATATTTAGATCCACTGTCGAGTGGTGCGGGTGTATGTTGATCCCATATTTTTAAATTTCCAGGTCATTTTTAGAAATTTGTCGATTTGATTTAGCGGAAAAACGTTTGTTGTGATACTGGCACGTCTACTAATACTGCATTGCATGCTCAAGTAGCCTCTATTGAACAAATTTTGAACTTCAAAGAATATGTTCCCCAGCTGTCTACCAGTTCATAGTCTCAAAGACAAAGATGGGTGGTAGCTACATGGGGAGTCTCTTTAATCACAAAGAATGTTTTCTGGGGAACCTCACAAGAGGGTAATCTTTCTCTACTGGAACCTAGTCATGAAAAAGCTTCTGTGCAAAGTTCCAACCAAGTTAAAGTTATGGTGACGACATAAGCTTAAATTTAACGGGCATCTTGGTGTAGTGGCCGACTATTGAAAAGAGGACTCACACAGCTGTCCTACATAGAACATACCCAACGTCAGGCACTTCTGTGCATACAGGTGTGAACATAGTGCTACATGGCTTCAGACATAGTGCTATTGGTGTAGTATTCGTGTACTTTCGACTCTTTCGACTATTAATTGTTATATATTTTAAGTGTTAAAGATAAAATAGACTAAGAAACCTTTAACTTTTTCAAAACAAACAATTTTGAAATCTTTTTTGCAGCGAAACATATGGAAGGTGTCTAATTTTGATGATATCGTTTTTGCCGCTGTGCTGTCATCCTAATCCAGAGAAAGTTCTGATTGTCGGAGGCGGAGACGGTGGTGTTGCACGTGAAGTTGAAAAACATCCAATGGTTAAGGAAGTGCATCAAGTAGAAATAGACGATCGAGTTGTTGAATTGTCTAAGAAGTATCTGCCAGGTATGGCTTGTGGCTTTGACTACATTGCGATCCAATCGATCCAGCTGTCAGCTTATTCCAGGAAAGTTACTATGGATTATTGAAAAATGCCCTGAGGGAAGGGGGTATAGTCTGCTCTCAAGGCGGAAGTTTTTGGTTAGATTTTGATTATGTTAAAAAAACAATGGATGGTTGCAAACTGCATTTTCCAAAAGTTGCCTATGCAGTAACTTCTGTTCCGTCGTATCCATGTGGTCATATAGGATTTATCATAGGGTCTCTAGACGCAAAAAGATGTCTTTCAGATCCAGTAAAAAAATTTAATACAACAGAAATAGATTCGTTAAATTTGAAGTACTACACAAGCCAAATTCATTCTGCAGCTTTTACATTACCCCGATGGGTTGAAAAACATTTTAACGCATAACAACTTTGTTTTCAATATATATTGTGTAAAAATTTAAAGACAGTTTTCATTCGAAAAACGTGTTTTTGTTGACAACAAAATAAATTAGTTTCGTTTGCAATTAAACAAATTTAATCTGTTTATGTAAAAATCATTTTATGTAGATCAATTCAATATTATTAAATTGTTGACCGGTCATAACACCGATTCTACGAAAACAATAAATTGGTCCAACAGCCCAAGATAAAATAAAATACAGCCCAAATAAAAGAATTTTTTGTTTTAATTCAGAAAGGAATGGCTGACATTATTGTGTTGTAGTATGGAATGTGCTTCGTATTTCTGATTGATCTGGATTCTCAAAAATTAATTTATCAGCACGAATTTTTTTTTAATTTATAGATCCGATAATATGCGTATAGGTCTTGACGACGAGGGACTTCTTACAACTCTCTGGGAAGTAGCCAAATGTATTTATGGCATTGAAGAGCAAAATGATAATGTAAACGGAACAAAATGGAAGCTCTATAACTACATATTTTTCGCGTTATTTGGTTCCGTTGATATTTACATGTTCGAGCTGAGAGTCGTTTTTTAGAGCCCAGATGCCTTCTTTCCTTAATCTTGCATAGCTATCCGCATATTGACGGGCAGCTGTTTGTGTTTTGCAATTGAATGTGTGGAAGGGGATTATAACTAAGGGGATTATAACAACTGAAAATGTATGTAACAGGCAGAAGAAGGCATCTCCGACTCCATAGAGTATATAAATTCTAGATCAGTGTTAACAGCCGAGACGATATAACCATGTCCGTCTGTCTGTATGAACACCTAGATCTTAGAGACTTCAAGAGCTAGAGCTTTTGAAACACATGATATTGTTGAACGCAGATCCAGTTAGTTTTAGATTTTGGGGATGCCCCGTTGAGTCTCCTTTAATCCAAAACAAGTAAGAAAGCTACAGTCGAGAGTGTTCGATCGTAAGATACCCACAACCCATTTCGAGACAACAAAAAAAAAACTTAAATTATATTTGAAGAAAAAATATACCAAATAAATATACTGAAATCTGTTTTTTGTATACATTTGAAAAAAAATCCATAGCATACCGACATGGTCACACTGTCAACTATACAAAGCGTGAGCAGCTGCAAGTGAATTTTGCATATAAAATTGATTCTTAAATAACTTCGTTGTTTTTCATTCGAACTCAACCAAATTCACAGGAATCATTGGGACTATAATTATTATTATGCATACCAAAATTCTCTAGGTCCATTATTACGGCTTTTCCAGTTTTCGGGGGCGGAAAGGTGCTTGGCAAAAATCTAAAACAAACTACAGGGTATATTAAGAGTATTGCGCACAGACGGTTTCCCAAATTACACATTACACAAAAAAGTGTTGCAGTTATACGCGATTTACATAAAAAAACGTGACGTGGGCGAAGGGGGAGTGGCATCCAACTTTTGAAATAAACTTGATATGCGTAAGGAATGCAGGAGTCTATGCACCAAATTTCTCTATGTCCTATAGTCTCTGAGATCTACAGTGGCTCACACCTTATTTCGTGCAGAGGAAATGTCAATTTTCAAAGTCGAATATCTTTTGAGCCAGGAGGAATTTGATAAAAATTTAAATGCAGTTTTGTTTAGCAGATATTTATTATATATGTAGGTACTTCATTGTTTTTCCTTTTTTTCTAAATAACACTTAAAACTAAAAATAACAAAATATTTGCATATTTAAATCACAGCTTATTTCGTGCAAGATTTTTGGATGCACTTTATTTTTGGAATTGGGGTTTAAAAATGGAAATTTCTTAATGAATACTATTGGTTATATTGTTTGTATCATTCAACGTTTTGTCCGGGAAAATCGGGTGGCAGATAAGGGCTGAAACGCTCCGAATAAAATCTTCAATGAGACCGAGGAAAGACGAATCGTCCGCAAAACTAAAGTCAACCCCAAATAATCGGCTCCAAAATTGGCATCCTTGGTGGAGAGTAAAATGGGGAAGAAATTTTCTGTAGAAACTGTCCGCCGTATATTTCGGGATCAGAACTTTAATGGTCGAGTAACTCGAAAGAAGCCATTTATAAATAAGAAAAAACAGCTATGCAGACTTAAAATCGCCAAGGATTACGTAACTCGTCCTATGAACTACTGGAACGAAGTTATTTTTGCAGATTAGTCCAAACTTAATATATTTGGGTCGGATGGGATGCAGTATGTTTGGAGACAACCGAATACAGAGCTCCAAAACAAATATTTAAGACCAACGGTAAATCACGGAGGTGGGAGTGCGATGGTTTGGAATTGGATGGAGGCTTCAGGAGTTGGAAATTTAGTTTTCATCGATGGGAACATGGACAAAATGATGTATCTTCAAATATTGAAAGATAATCTCATTCAAAGTGCGGGCAATCTGGGCTTGGAAGGGCGGTTTAGATATTACCAGGATAATGACCCAAAACACAAATCGGCTATTGTGCAGTCCAGGTTGATCTGGAATTGTCCGCGCGTTATTATTCCACCAGCCCAGTCACCTGACCTCAATGTTATTGAGAATTTATGGGCCATTCTCGATCATGCCATTCGCAAGAGGTCCATATCTAATAAAAGTGACTTTAAAAAAGCACTTATAGAAAAATGGAACAAAATCCCTTTTGAGACAACTAAAAAATTAGTTTCATCGATGGAATCACGTTTAAAAGACGTCATTAAACAGAAAGGAGGTCACACTAGGCTTTAATTTTTTAGTTTTAGTATAACATTTTAATAGCAAGTTCCTTGCACGAAACAAGCTGTGACTTTAAATATGCAAATATTTTATGTTTTTGTCTATATCTAAAAACAATGAAGAACCTAAATATATAATAAATATCTGCTAAACAAAACTGCATTTAAATTTTTATTAAATTCCTCCTGGTTCAAAAGATATTTGACTTTGAAAGTTGGCATTTCCTCTACACGAAATGAGCGTGAGTGTGAGCCACTGTAGGTGTTCATACAAACACATAGACGGACAGACGTGGCTATATCGTCTCGGCTGTTGACACTGATCAAAAATACATATTTACTTTATGGGGTCGGAGATGTCTCCTTCTGCCTGCTACATACATTTTCTGTTGGCACTAAGTATAAGAAGTAAGAAAAACATATAAAACACACTATACAATTTTAACATCGAATTACGTGTGTCTCTTGGCATCAATACATTTACGAACACATACAAGTATCCGCACACGACCTTTACATGTGCATCAAAATACCCATAGCAATGTTGCGAATAATCATTTCCACTCCTTTTGCAGATCATACAAATTATTCTAAGCACGAGTAATAAATTCTACCCATCCGAAAATACTCAATCATGAGAAACACTTATAGCCATTTCACATTGTGGGAGCGTCCACGTCCGCGTCCAAAATATACCAAACGCTCGTTCGATCCCGTACAAAAGTATTGTGAGCTCCATAGTGAATGATGTGAAGAAGGAGAGCAAATATACCAACGTCCATTTTGGACGTAGGTACTAGCAACTACTTTTAAAGTATTTTTATGTGGTATATCCGTTTTTCTGGTATTTTTTGGGAGATTTTCGATTTGATTTACCGGAATTTTGAAAAAATAACAACATAGAGGAAGACAACAAAAAAGGCATTATGATTTTAAATTTTAAATTCCAAACAAACGGATAATGGTCCGTATTCTGATGATGACCCAAGGGTTTTTAAAGTTACATCATTTCGATTATCTATAGGTATAGCTAAACGAAAATGGGTGTCTTTCGTTGACAATCCTGGCAGCAGAGCAACCAAATCGATATTGTTGTTTAAAAGCAGACTGGTTCGTGCTTCCAAGCTCAACACATCTGCTATAGCTTCTGACATTTTGTGTTGATGATTTATCCGTTAAGCATAGCATTTGATATCATAATATTGTTAAATTTCAAATTGAATAAGAGCGCATGCAATTTTGGCAACAATGGGATATGGACGTGGAAGCTAACGCTGAACATAGTCTAAGCGGGTTTCGATATTTTTCACGTAGCACTAACGCGACACTAAAAAAATACTAGTTTGGAAACGGTATAACGCTGAACTAGTATAAATGGGTCTTCGGAATTTTCACTCATAAAGAAACAATAATTGTATAATAAATATACAAAAAAAAATATACTTTAGTATATTTATTTAAGTTAGATAAAATATATTTTAGCAGTCGTGCCGCGGTCACACTGACCACTATCCGCTGGTGTGAGTGAAGTAACAAATCTTTGTTATAAGTTTTTTCTTAATATATGTATGCACAATGAGTGTATTGGAGTGGAAAAACGTCGAACTCTTCGACTTGACAAGTGTAAATTCTAGTAGACTACAAACCATAAATTCGGACATTACGGCTCACTGTTGCAACTTCACCAAAAGTATCAATGGGCCAACGAAAGGTGCAATTGTACTCTGTGATACGATGGGATTTGTACATGTTATTTTCGAAAATGATATTCTGAAACCAATAAGTTTTAAATGCCACAACAACAACAGCCAAAAATCTGTTAAACTATGTGCGCTAACGACAAACCATTTACTGACTTTATTAACGCAGGAGGATAACGACATTTTTTCCTTTTGCATTCAAGTATACGATCTTAAAAGTTTTACCAAAAGGGACATAAGTGCATACTGCATATCAACAACTAACGTTACATCAACAAGTGGGGCTACATTTCTGCAAGCAGTACTCATTGGATCCGATAACCCGAGTGCAGTATTTGCTATCGGCATAGGATTTGAGAAGGGAGACGTACTGCTACATTTCAGTAAAATCAGCCGTGGAGGAGGACATTTGCTAAACTTTCGACGTCATATTATTGGTATTAGCTGTATAAATGGCATACAATTTGAAAGAAATACTGAACAAACAGACATTAGAACTTACAAAATGTTTGTGACCTGCCTTGATGGCATCTATTGCCTTATCTTAAATGAAAAGGGTTATATTGAATCGAAAAGTGTTCTCGATAGCAAAAAAAATATATACAATCATTGCTGCACAATATCGAAACCGATTGAAGCCGAATCGTTTCTTGTCGCTGGCCGAGATGATGCCATTTTTTGTTTTACTCGTGATGGTGAAGGTCGTGGACCCTGCTACGCTATTGGAGGGAAGAAGGATTTTATTTCGTGGATAGGATATCACATGATCATCGTTGTGAAGACCCCTTTTGATTCCGTTGTCATTTGCGTGGATGTTGAAAATAAGTTGATTGTGTTTCACAAAAGAATCAAGAATTTCGTTTGCGTTGTAGGAGGTGATACTGGAAGTAATTATTATATCATAACTAGAACAGAAACGTTGAACATATTCAGATTAGAAGAACATAATACATCAAATAAAGTTAAGCTTCTGCTTTCCAAATGTATGTATGATAATACACTTCGAATATTAGAAAGATCAGGTTATTCCGACACTAAAAATTCATCATATGTGCGATTGCAATACGGCAATAATTTATTATTTAGAGGCTCGCTTAACAGAGCTGTTCAGGAATTTGAGCAGACTATAGGAGTAATCAAACCATACGATATTATTTGCAAACTATGGTATTCCAGACATAATAACAATCTTAAGCAGTACTTGTCTAAATTACTAAAAAGTAATAAAAAAACAATTGAGCAAAAAAAATTACATGAAAGGTGTTTTCATCGTGATACTCTTAGCCTAAGAATTCAGCAGTTATGGGTTAGTCGATCTCACCTTTGTGATTTTCAGCAATTATTAGTGCAAGTCAATATATTATTTGGTCTTGTTAATGAAAGGAATCAGTCGCAAAGCCTTCTATCGATTTTTGAAAACATGGAAGAAAAGGAAATATTATATTTTTTTCAAGAGTATGGAAGAGAGTTTCTTGCAATAAATTCTGTAAGGCTAATAAAGATTATTAAGGCATTAGGGGAACACCGGAAAGTTCAGAATATAATTTCTTTTCTTAGAATTTTCGCGGACCATGACGGAATTTGTTCAAACTTATTAGCTAATATTACGAATAAACTATTTAATAGTGACGAAGGACTGCATTATTATAAGCTTCTTCTTTATTTAAATTACTGGCGTGATAAAAAAATATCATCTCAAGCAATTCATGAATACTTGAAACAATCACCACTTAGATTAAATAATACTTTAATAATATGTAAGGTGAACTTTTTTAACATTGAATCAGAAATATGCCATAACGATAACGCAGATCAAGATCTTAATAAAACTATAACAAAAAATAAGAATGCTGCATGTTTATTGACATTTCCCTGCACTCAAGTCATATATTTGCGAAATTGTATGGTGCCGAAATTTATTCAAAATATGGTAGAGGCCAAAAAAGATTATCAAACAATTGAAAGCCTTAGAGATGAAATTCAATCCAATAATTTTTTACTGTCCCAATTTACTTTCAATCCAATAGAGTATCGGAATAGTTGCTGTGGTATATGCCGCCAATCTTTGCATATGCCCACTATTTATTATTTATGTCAACATTCATTTCACTTAGACTGCATACGCTATAATTATAATTTAAAAAGTAATAACAAGAACGAAACCTTTTGCTTTATTTGCGACAAAAATGATAAATGCAACTCAGTAATAGATTATGATAAAATTAATATTATTATTAATCCCTGCGATATAATTGAAGAAGTTTCCACTGTTTTTTCATCTGGAATAATTAATTTGATAAATTGTAAAACTGTTTCTAACAATGTTAATAATAAGAAAAATAATTGCTATGATCAATTTATAAGTAATACTGAGGATAATTCATGTGACAAAATTTACGATTCAAACTTTAATTGTTTTTAATTGATTTAAAATCCATATAAATCGTATTGTATACATTTAAGTATACAATATATTTAATTGCTTTAAAATACATATAAATCATATTGTATACATTTAAGTTAAAAATAAATTAATTTTTGTTTGCAACATGTAATACTGTTTTACAGAGGGTTATTAATTGCACTAAATAAAAAGTAATTTTGGTGTACGCAAAATACATACATTATTTACTTATATACATACATACATCCATTACAGACAGCGTCGGAAGTATTCATAACTTTGCTAAGTCTGCATTTTGTAGCGTTCTGTTTCGTGTCTGAAATAATTTTAAATATTGGCGACAAAGATTCCAATTCTAAGTTGAGCCCAGTAACCGAAAAAAATAACAATAGGTTAATAATAATATTATATAATAATAATAATATTATATATTATTATATATTAATAATAAACTGAAAATATTATTATTATTTCAGTCGACTGTACTGGACTGTTTTGGGGAGCATGAACATATTTTGTTTTCTCTCGAAATGGGTTGCGGGTATCCTATGGTCGAGCACTCTCGACTTTAGCTTTCTTACTTGTTTTTTAATATCAACTTTTGCCATTGAAATGATCCTTTGTTTTACTTAGATCTTCCATGTTTATCACGAGATTTTTATCAAATTTTCACCAAATGTGTATTTTACATAAGTTTAAAAAATCACAGGTACAACATAGTTTAAAGTAGTTTTTTTGTGATTTTCGATGACGGTGGCCAAATTCTGAACCAAAATTAATCTGCGTAGGACACGCGACTATTGCCACTAAGATTGATGTCTTTTGGTCTAATAGTTTCTGGATCTTGATATTAATGCAGATATGGCTATATAGTCTCGGCTTTTGACACTGATCGAGAATATATATACTCACACAACCTAGATATTGACATCTAGTCACCTACTAAGAAACGATTTTCTGAAATAATTACTCTATCTTTAATTATAGTTTGAAAATGCAATGCATGCAATGTATTAGTGTTTAGCCGCGCGGCCCGCAGTGACGATAGTGGCTCTGGGGCTAGAGTTGCAAGCTCTTAGTCGACGGGTCGACCGAGTTCAACTCACACTCTATTCTACCGCAATTTAGTCTATTTTACATTCAAATTGCTCAGAAAGTTTAATAGTGTCTTTGAAACCTCCTACAGTGCAGGCTGTGATTCGGGGAATAGAATATCTGAACGCGGATGAGAAGCTCGTGTGTTCGAATCCTGATGGGGGTTCATATTTTTATACCCGCTACCCATAGGGTAGAAGGGTATTATAACTTAGTGCCAACAGGAAATGTATGTAACAGCCAGAAGGAGGCATCTCCGACCCTATAAAGTATATATATTCTTAATCAGTGTCAACAGCCGAGACGATATAGCCATGTCCGTCTGTCTGTCTGTATGAACACCTAGATCTCAGAGACTATAAGAGCTAGAGCTACCAAATTTGGGGACAGTACTCCTATAGGGCGTACGCAGATCAAGTTTATTTCAAATGTTGGATGCCACGCCCCTTTCCGCCCCCAAAAGTCTGTAAAAGCCGTAATAATAGACCTAGAGCATTGAATTTTGGTATGCATATTAATAATAATAGTTTCTATGATTCCTGTGAATTTGGTTGAGATCAAATGAAAAACAAGGAAGTTATTAAAGAATAAATTTTATATGCAAAATTCACTTGCAGCTGCCCGCGCTTTGTTTGTTTAGTTGACAGTGTGACCATAACGGTGTTGTGGATTTTTATTCGCTATTTTCAAATATATACAAAAAAAACAAGTTTTAGTATATTTGGTATATTATTTGTTAAAATATCATTTAAGTTTTTTGTTTTCTCTCGGAATGGGTTGCGGGTATCATTCGGTCGAGCACTCTCGACTGTAGCTTTCTTACTTGTTATTTAATTCAGCGACTTTGATTTAATTTATAAATTAGCGAGAGGCTGCAGTCTTACCCCTTATTGGCAGGATAATGTTTTAAATTTTTGTATTGGCATTGCACATGTACATGTATGTTTCAATAAACGATCGTTTTAGAAAATATAAAAATATTGCTAACAACAGAGCAAATATGTGTAATGTTGTGTAAGCAACAATCAAATTTATTTAGTTTTAATTTTCATAATAAACATAAAATATGTTAAGTCAACATAAAAATAAAAATAAGTATATTACAACAAAATCTAACGCGAGCAATGATGCGGGTGAAACTGGCTAGTATAATATAAAAATAATATACAAACTTATAATGTGTTTGCCAATCACACAAGAAAGGCATAAGAATCACTTACACGAAAATATTCGCTCATCTTTGCCACTTATACGAAATGTACGGGAATGCAAAAAAAAGCGGATTAATAAAAATAAAAAAAAAATTATAAGGATAAAAAAATTGAATTTTATTACTATAAGCTAAATTCAGTCCAATTATTAATTAAGTAGGTTAGTACTAAAGTTTAAAGATGGAAAGCAGTGTAAGCGCTAGAAAATACATGATATATATTATTGTTATTACACAAAACGTTAAAAGAGTCATTCAATGCAAAATTAGATGTACATAGGGGAAATGCAAGCGGAATATAACTACGAATCAATATAACCATTAATAAGATTAAAAATAAATAAAATGCAAAGCATTATTCTACGGTTAACTAAAGAAGGTAGGTTTATTAAAAGAAGTCTACTGCTATATGACGGCAATCTCACTGCAGCAATCCGGTTCAAGCCACGCAAAGCAAATAAGAGGAATTGTTGTTGAACAGATTCCTGTTGCACAGAATACTGTGGAGACCATATGCACGAACCATATTCCCGAATCGGACGAACAAGTGAAGTATAAAGGGTCTTAGTTATATAAGGGTCATCAAATTTCTTTGACCACCTCTTAATGAAACCGAGAACAGACATAGCTTTATAGACCGTTCTAGAAGTGTGGTCAGAAAATTTAAGTTTATGATCTAAGAGAATACCCAGATCATCAACAGCAGTAATTATTTTTAAATCGTTCCCGTTCAGTAAGTAAGAGGCCAAATGTGGATTAACTATATAGAAGGACATCACAACACATTTAGAACAGTTTAAATTTAACAAGTTCACTTTGCACCATGACTGAAAAGAGTCAAGATCTCTTTGCAACTTGATATAGCATGGCCAATCCCTGTACTGCAAGAATATTTTACCATCATCTGCTTACCTTAGTACGCGAGTTTGCGTCAAAACAGTAGGTAGATAATTGTTGAACAATGTGAAAAGAAAGGGACCGATATGGCTACCTTGGAGAACTCCAGAGATAATTCGGAATGTTTTAAAAGGAAAATTATTAAAAGAAACCTTTTGGCAAATCCAATTAAGTCAAGCTTATATAACAAAAGAGAATGATTAACTGAGTCAAATGCTTTACTAAAATTGACATAGATGATGCCAGTTTCTTCGTTTTTAAGGAAACCCTTGTTAAGGAACGAAGAAAGTTCAAGAAGATTAGTAACAGTGGATCTATGTTTCACAAATTCGTGCTGGTAAGGGGGAATAAAAGAACTACACAAATGTTGTGAATGACTGGTTAATATCTTCTCAAAAACTTTTGATATAGCAGACAATTCACATATCTCTCTATAGTTTTTGGCGTCAGACTTTCTTCCCTTCTTATGGAGAGGAATAATAAAAGACTCCTTCCATAAAGAGGAAAAAGTCGATGACTCAAGCGGTAAATCAAATAATTTCAGCAACGGTCTGCATAAAGCATCGGCTCTGTACCGAAGTACATAGCCGGGAACTCCATTTGGACCGGGCGAAAACACAGGCTAAACCATTTGAAGATATCGAATTAGAGACTCTTCACTTATTAAGCGACTAAAGTTACAATTCGACCGAGACACGCCGTATACTAGGAAGAAGAATAGGTGGTTTGAAAAAAAGAAGCAAATTGATCAGCGATCGCCGACCAGAATTTGCGGTAGAGCCTGAAATTTTAAACTTTTTATAAAGTTTAGACTTCAGGTTCTTAAGATTAGAAAGTTGTTTACAAAACCACGGAGGTTTTTTAGACCTATGCCGAAAATTTGATGCCAGTATCAAAGCAAAAATTTAATTTAATATAGAACAAATTGACGGCGGTACTAATGTCAGTGATAAAATTCGAAATCCACCCGAATATGTCTTCAATGATTCGAATGGTTAGCCAACTACTCGGGTGTTTTTACCCCATCTCCTTTATTGATGGTAAATGATTTTGCTATGCGACGCAGTTGTTTACGCTTCCATTTTATGAGTGTCTATTGCATGCTTTTTTATGGATTTTCCTGAAATTACAGATTTCGGCAAAAACTCTTTTTATCAAATACATTTAGCAAAAGGTCATTTAAAATTGTTACATGTAGATTTTCTTCAGTATCTTTAAGATATTGATCTATTCTTTTACCACTGACTGAATTTAAAAATTAGTCAATGAAACAATTAAATTGAAGTTTAATTCAAATTTGGATTTCACACTGTTCACTGAATTCGATCACACCTTATTTCAACCAGTGCTCAATCAAAAGTTTATAGAACTGTGACTGCCTGACTAAAATACTATAGATATTCAAATATTTTGAACGCAGATTTATAGGTATGTATTTTAACTTTTTTTTCATAAGTTATCATATTTTAAGAATTTTTTCTTTTTGCCTTCACGTCCATAACCTATCGTTGAAAAAATTGCAGCGCTCTTATTCAATATGAAATTTAAGAGAAAATTTAATATCAAACGCTATGCACAACGGATAAATCATCAAAACAAAAATTCGGAAGATAGCAGATGTATTTAACCTGGAAGCACGAAGCAGTCTAATTTTAAACAAAAATTTTATCGATTTGGTTGCTCTGCTGCGAAAATCTCCCAAAAATTACCAGAAAAACGGATATACCACATTAAAATACGTTATAACGTTTTTGTCGTACCCGCGTCCCACCACTAACCAAGGAGCTGCAATGCATGGGATCGAACGCGCGTTTATATATTATATATATTTTGGATGCGGACGTGGACGCTCTCCGAATGTGAACAGGCTATAAGAACACAAAAATTGAAAAGAACGCAATCTTAATTCCTATGACCGATTTGTTGTTATTTTTGTGATAATTCAATGAATTTTAAATAAAAAGTGTTTAACATTTTGTTGCGAAGGAAATACCTATAATATACTTGAAATTTAAAATTAAAATTTGTATAAATAAAAATATACAAAAACGGTAATCGTAAATATCGTCCAATGTTTAATAGGGTTCATGTGTATCGACAACCCTATGTGCACATCACTAATACTATATTTATTACGGTCTGTTAAAAGTGCACATATGCGCAAATGATTGGGAATATGAGAACTTTTCGGAATATTTTGGTAACTGGAAGGGTTATTCCTTTTATAAAGTGCAACACGCACATAATCAATAGGAAAAGTCATGTGTAAGGGAAAATCATTATCGTTTACTATTATTATGTAATCCGTAATTAATGTACATTTTATAGTGTGTCCTATCGAAGTGCTCCTCCTCCTCACTCAAAAGCTACTAAATTCGGAGCTGTCGTCGTCGGTGGGTCTATGTGGTGGTGGGTAATTTGGCATTTGTGGCATGAACCTGATCATATTACCGTTAGTATTGCATTTATAAAGTCTTAAATTATATGCATAAACTATACTCATTCTTACAGGGAGAGTTCGACTATCCTGATTCTGCAAAATGGTCAAATTTTCAATTAGGTATTCCTCATGATGAGTAATGTATTTACAATTGAATTCATTAACTAGTAATAAAAACTACAGTTATTTGTTGTCAAGACGTTTTAACTGAAAAAGGGATAACGAATTTTGGAGTGCTCTATAAATTCATTTTATTAATGGTAATTTGTTAAATTGTGTACAATGTTACAAATTCAATTTGCGATATTTAGGGAGAACTGTTGAATTTCAAAGATTCAATTATAATATTGATTTGTAAATTATATACTTTTGTCTCTTTCCATTTTTGAAAAAACTATAAATTCTCTTAATTCAAATCATTTTCTATTATATTCATATTCCGATATCTTAGAGGTTACTTTTTTGAGCTTAATTTTTAACCCTTTATCCAATTTGTGACTAATGAGCTTTTGGATTGTTAAGTCGTAAGGATTCTTTGAAATGAGAAGAACAAGCCGAGATATAACGATTCACTGAGGTTCGACCGACTTTCGTTCGGAGATCCATAAAGATAAGCATCGATCCACCGGAATTTTGACTGCTTCCTTTTAACAAACTCGGTCAACTAATCGTTTTATTAGGCCTGCTAAACTTATTCAAATAGCCAGTTTTCCGCGCAGCTTCGCCCGTGAAGCACTTTAAACGTTTATTTTGATCTTTTTTTGTTGTTGCCTCTCGTTGAAGAATTAAATAAGATCCCTTATTTCATTATGGGCATCCAGACCAGGGAACGGCATAGAGCCATTGCAAAAGTATGTATACACGCTCACGAGTATATTTTGTATCCGAGTATATTTTTTACAAGTGACAAATGTAAGCAAATATTTTCGAGTAAGTGTTTCTTAAGTCTCTAATTTTTACAAATAAAAATAATAAAAAAAACAAATTTGTTCACTACAAAGAGAAAATGGAAGGAATAGAACTCAAGCTATCAAAAAGGGCAAAATACATTCGTGTTATCCTGGGCTCTAAATTCTCATGGGGGAGAAACTCGGAAGTGAGGATGAAGAAGCCTTGACAAGCCTTTTTTTGTCTGCAAAAAGACATTTGATAAAGCATAGGGATTGGAACCGTACATCATTGATTAATTCTACATTGTAACCCTGTGATGCTGTGCACGTGCCTTCCGTCGTCTTCAAACCGTCTGTGTAGATTGACAACTCATTCTGCCTCAATGGAGATTTTAGTTGCCAATCGGACCTATCATGGAGATTCTAGTGGCCAATCGGACCGTCACATATAGTTTAAATATTCAAACCTTGGCGCGCATGTTGTGGTGTGGTGAGCTCTTTTTAGGGACGTACTAAATTGGCCTCTTGACTTACTGATGGCAAACAGCGTAGATGTCCGCTTGGAACACACTGCAGGAAGTCGTAATGAGAGCTGAATCGCAAGGTCCTCGGAGAAGACCCCGATCCGGTGCCATTCGTCGTCTTCAATCCGTCTGTGTAGACTGTCAAATCATTCTGCCTCAATAAAGATTCTAGTTGCCAATCGGACCTACCAGGAAATTCAATTTTAAACCACTCATCCCACTTAAGATCTAGTACACAGTGGTCGTTCTCGAAGAATATAATTGTAACCCACTGCACCGGGCTTAAGGATTTTTTTTTCGTTTCTTTGGATGTTTTTTAATTTTGCCATTACATATTTTAAACGCTTTAGTCCACCTGTCCACCTGAGGACACAGTGTAAATGGTCGCGTATATTGGTAAGCATGTTCATCTGATAACAACTGTCGGGCCAGTAGGTATCGCAAGTCATTCGTGTTCATCAGGATTTTAAGAACGAGTACTTTGGTCATATTACTTTTTAACATAGTTATGCCTTTTCAAGATCTATTAAAGTCACATAGAACTACAGTTTGTTTGACAAGAATTGTTGCCGCATGCAGACGTGTATTACTGTATTACTGTACAAAATAAATTACACAGGTTTATAGTGTAGTGAGAGACGTCGGCTCTCTTTGCAACGAAACTACACGTATTTCTCTTTTGTAGCTGAACCAACCCAAAATTCTGCTAACGCAAGAACGCAGCGGTCAATTACCCCCAACCCGACAAACGAACTCTCTCATTTACTAAGTGGGCCATCTCGTTCATGCTGTCCAGCGTTATGATCTGATAAGCAAGCATGCAATGGACTGAGAGACATGATCTTACCTACGGAGACTACCACAACAGTCTCTTTAACTACTGCAACTGCAACAACAACATCAATCGTAACGGTATCGGTTGCCCGCTCGATCCCACCGTCAACTACAAATGCTTTTTGTCTCATCGATGACAACAACAAAAGAGCTTTACAAATCACCGATCAAAACAAATTCAACTAATAGAAATCATACGACTGCAACGTTGCCAATAAAACAAAAAGAACAAAACGTAAGTACTGGCCAGCTTGTGCAGACTGGAATAGATCGCTACATTCGAATTAAACGGTAATTAAATCCAAAATACATACATAAGAAAAGCTCCAATGCTCTTGTTAACAAAATTGTACAGCTTATTAAAAAGGACAACTTTCATGTTATTTCCCTTGTACGGTGTAATATCTATAAAACTAAACTTCAAATAAAGTCGGTAGATAATTATAGAGTACAAGACTGACCAGGCGAACTTTGTTTCGCCGTAATGGCAATAAATAAGCAGCTTTTTTTTATTTAAAAAATACAAACAAATTAAATACCTACATTAATCATTCATTATTAATTTTGTATTTTAGTACATAGGTTGCTCTTCACTTAAGTACCTTGTGATATACGAAATTTTTTGTTTTATTATCAGGCGCAAAAGCAAACAACGCAGATGATCCTCCGACCCGCGAACGTGCCACGTACAATTGACCATGGGAAGAATATAAATGTTCTAGATTTAAACCACAAACTTTGAAGGATTGGCCT
>JAWNOW010000335.1:0-16629 GCA_035045625.1 Drosophila formosana
TTTGTTAATTTTTGTACTTAAGTAATTTAAGTTTGTTTTTTATTTATTTTTTTTTATTTTTCAAAATTTTTCAATTTCTCTAATTTAGACAACTTTTGGGTCTAACTTTACATTTTTTATTGTATTGTAAAAAATTTAATTTTCCTCTTCGAATCTTGACAATTAAACAAATTCTCAATTTTTGTTAATTTTTTAATTTAAGTAATTTAAGTTTTTTTTTTATTTTTTAATTTTTAAAATTTTGACGATTTCCTAATTTAGACAACTTTTAGATCTAAATCTTAAAATTTTTACTGTATTAAGAAAATTTTAATTTTTCTCGAATTTCGACATTTATCCGAATTTTAAGTTTTTTTTTAATTTTTTAGTTTAAGTAATTTAAGTTTTTTTTTTTATTTTTTTTAATTTTTTTCAAATTTTGACGATTTTCTAATTTAGACAACTTCTAGATCCCAATTTTACATTTTTTATTGTATTGAAAAATATTTAATTTTTCTCGAATTTTGACATTTATCCGAATTTTTAAATTTTTGTTAATTCTTTAATTTAAGTAATTTAAGTTTTTTTTTTATTTTTTAATTTTTTCAAATTTTTGTTCGATTTCTTGAATTTAGACAACTTTTAGATCTCAATGGTACACATTTGATTGTATTGCAAGCATTTAAATCATCCCCAAATTTTGGCAATTATCCGATTTTAAATTTTTGTTAGTTTTTTAATATTAGTAATTTAAGTTTTTTTTTTTTAATTTATTAATTTTTCTAATTTTGTCGATTTCCAATTTTTGATAACTTTAAGATCTCAATTTCACATTTTTTATTGTATTATAAAAATTTTTATTTTTCTCAAATTTTTTCAATTATCCGAATTTCCAGTTTTTGTTAATTTTTAATATAAGTAATTTAATTTTTTTTTTTTTAAATTTTCAAATTTTGTCGATTTTCTAATTTAGACAACTTTTAGACCTCATTTTTATATTTTTGATTGTATTGCAAAAATTTTCATTTTATTAGAATCTTGACAATTTTCAAAATTTTCAATATTTTTATTTTAATTTTTTAATTTAAGTAATTTAGGTATTTTTTCTATTTTTGAATTTTTAGATTTTTCAAATTTTGTCGATTTTCTAATTAAGACAACTTTTAGATCTAAATTTTACATTTTTTATTGTATTTCAAAAATTAAAATTATCCTCGAATCTTGGCATTAATCCGAATTTTCAATTTTTGTTAATTTTTTAATTTAAGTAATTTAAGTTTTATTTTTTATTTTTCAATATTTGTCGATTTCCTCGTTTAGACAACTTTTAGGTCTAACTTTTACATTTTTTATTGTACTGTAAAAAATTTAATTTTGCTCGTATCTTGACAATTATACGAGTTCTCAATTTTTGTTAATTTTTTAATTTAAGTAATTTAATTTTTTTCTATTTTTTAATTTTTAAAATTTTGACGATTTCCTAATTTAGAAAACTTTTAGATCTAAATTTTAAATTTTTTACTGTATTGCAAACACTTAAATTTTCCTCGAATCTTGGCAATAATCCGAATTTTTATTTTTTGTGAATTTTTTAATTTTAGTAATTTCAATATTTTTTTTTATTTTTTAATTAAAGTAATTTCAATATATTTTTTATTTTTTAATTTTTGTTTTTTTTTTAGCATTATGTCGATTACATAATTTAGACAACTTTTAGATGTCAATTTTAAATTTTTTATTGTATTGCAAAAATTTTAATTTTTCTCAAACCTTGACTATTTTTCAAATTTTCAATTTTTTTTTTAATTTAAGTAATTTAGGTATTTTTTTTTAATTTTTAATTTTGAGATTTTTCAAATTTTGTCGATTTCTTAATTTAGACAACTTTTAGATCTTTATTTTGAATTTTTTATTGTATTTCAAAAATTAAAATTATCCTCGAATCTTGGCATTTATCCGAATTTTCAATTTTTGTTAATTTTTTAATTTAAGTAATTTCAATATTTTTTTTTATTTTTTAATTTAAGTAATTTCAATATTTTTTTTATTTATTAATTTTTGTTTTTTTTTAGAATTTTGTCAATTACATAATTTAGACAACTTTTAGATCTCAATTTCACATTTTCATTGTATTGCAAAAATTGTACTTTTCCTCGAATCTTGACAATTATTCGAATTTTCAGTTTTTTTAATTTTTATACCCGCTACCCATAGGGTAGAAGGGTATTATGACCAACAGAAAATGTATGTAACAGGCAGAAGGAGGCATCTCCGACCCCATAAAGTATATATATTCTTGATCAGCGTCAACAGCCGAGATGATATAGCAATGTCCGTCTGTCCGTCTGTCAGTCTGTCCGTCTGTCTGTCCGTATGAACACCTGGATCTCAGAGACTATAAGACATAGAGACACCAAATTTGGCAAAAAGTTTCCTTCACACCCTACGCAGATCAAGTTTGTTTCAAAAGTTGGATGCCACGCCCCCTTCGCCCACAATAAGCATTAATCGAGAAAAAGTCAAGTTTTTTTTATGTAAATCGCGTATAAATCCAAAAGTTCTTTGTGTAATGATGTGCAATTTGGTAACCCATCTGCGCTTGACACTCCTAATATACCCTGTAATTTTGGTACAAATCGGATAATTAGAACAAAAGTTATTCGTGAAATTATTTATCAAAATTTTTGTGCCCAGTGCATATGGACGTGTGAAGTGTGTGAATGACCTAGAGATATCAAATTTGGTGACAGTATTCGTGTAGGTCTTACGCAGATCAAGTTTGTTTTAGATTTTTGCCACGCCCCTTTCCGCCCCCAAAAACTGTAAAAGCCGTAATAATAGACCTAGAGCATTGAATTTTGGTATGCATAATAATAATAATAGTCTAAATGACACCTGTGAATTTGGTTGAAATCGAATAAAAAACGAGGAAGTTATTAAAGAATCAATTTCATATGCAAAATTCACTTGCAGCTGCTCGCGCTTTGTTTGTTTAGTTGACAGTGTGACCATGTCAGTGTTGTGAATTTTTAGCCGCTATTTTCAAATGTATACAAACAAAACACAAGTTTCAGTATATTTTTTGGTATATTTGTTGTTAAAATATCATTAAAATTTTTTTTTTCTCTCGAAATGGGATGCGGGTATCATACAGTCGAGCACTCTCTACTGTAGCTTTCTTACTTGTTTTTTTATTTTTTAATTTTTCGATTTTTCAAATTTTTGTTTTCAATTTTTTTTTAATATTTTAATTTACGTAATTTAGGTATTTTTTTTATTTTTTAATTTTTAGGTTTTTCAAGTTTTGTCGATTTCCTAATTTAGACAAGTTTTAGATCTAAATTTTACATTTTTTGGCTCTAATCCGAATTTATAATTTTTGTTTATTTTTTAATTTAAGTAATTTAAGTTTCTTTTTTTATTTTTTAATTTTTATATCTTTAAAATTTTGTCGATTTCCTAATTTAGACAACTTTTAGATCATCACATTTGATTGTATTGCAAACATTTAAATTATCCCCAAATTTTAGCAATTATCCGATTTTAAATTTTTGTTAGTTTTTTAATTTAAGTAATTTAAGTTTCTTTTTTTATTTTTAATTTTTAGATCTTTAAAATTTTGTCGATTTCCTAATTTAGACAACTTTTAGATCTCAACGTTACACATTTGATTGTATTGCAAGCATTTAAATCATCCCCAAATTTTAGCAATTATCCGATTTTAAATTTTTGTTAGTTTTTTAATATAAGTAATTTAAGTTTTTTTTTTAATTTTTTAATTTTTCAAATTTTGTCGATTTCCTATTTTTGACAACTTTTAGATCTCAATTTCACATTTTTTATTGTTATAAAAATTTTAAATTTTGTTTTCAAATTTTGGCAATTATCCGAATTTCCAGTTTTTGTTAATTTTTAATAAAAGTAATTTAAGTTTTTTTTTTATTTTTTTAAATTTTCAAATTTTGACGATTTCCTAATTTAGACAACTTTTAGATCTAAATTTTACATTTTTATTGTATTGCAAAAATTTTACTTTTCCTCGAATCTTGACAATTATCCGAATTTTCAGTTTTTGTTAATTTTTTAATTTAGTAATTTCAATATTTTTTTTTATTTTTTAATTTTTAAAATTTTGACGATTTCCTAATTTAGACAACTTTTAGATCTAAATTTTACATTTTTACTGTATTGCAAACACTTCAAATTTCTTCGAATCTTGGCAATTATCCGCATTTTCAATTTTTTTTTAATTTTTTAATTTAAGTAATTTAAATATTTTTTTTTATATATTTTAATTTTTTGATTTTTCAAATTTTTGTTGTTTTATAATTTAGACAACTTTTAGATCTCAATTTCACATTTTTTATTGCGTTATAAAAATTAAAAATTTTTTTTTCAAATTTTTGCAATTATCCGAATTTCCAGATTTTGTTAATTTTTAATATAAGTAATTTAAGTTTTTTTTTTAATTTTTTAATTTTTCAAATTTTGTCGATTCCCTAATTTAGACAACTTTTAGATCTCAATTTCACATTTTTATTGTATTGCGAAAGTTTTAATTTTCCTCGAATCTTGACATTTTTCCGAATTTTAAATTTTTGTTAATTTTGTAATTTAAGTAATTTAAGTTTTGTTTCTATTTTTTAATTTTTTCAAATTTTGACGATTTCCTAATTTAGACAACTTTTAGATCTCAATGGTACACATTTGATTGTATTGCAAATATTTAAATTATCCCCAAATTTTGGCAATTATCCGATTTAAAATTTTTGTTAGTTTTTTAATATAAGTAATTTCAGTTTTTTTTTTTAATTTTTTAATTTTAAAATTTTGTTGATTTCCAATTTTTGATAACTTTAAGATCTCAATTTCACATTTTTTATTGTATTATAAAAATTTTACTTTTTCTTAAATTTCGGCAACTATCCGAATTTCCAGTTTTTGTTAATTTTTAATATAAGTAATTAAATTTTTTTTTTTTTTTTAATTTTCAAATTTTGTCGATTTTCTAATTTAGACATCTTTTAGATCTAATTTTTATATTTTTTTTTTATTATATTGCAAAAATTTTCATTTTATTCTAATCTTGACAATTTTCCAAATTTTCAGTATTTTTATTTTAATTTTTTAATTTAAGTAATTTAGGTATTTTTTAAATTTTTGAATTTTTAGATTTTTCAAATTTTGTCGATTTCATAATTAAGACAAACTTTTAGATCTCCATTTTACATTTTTTATTGTATTGCAAAAAATAAAATTTTCCCCGAATCTTGGTAATTATCAGAATTTTCAATTTTTTTAATTTTTAAATTTAAGTAATCTAAGTTTTTTTTTTATTTTTTAAATTTTGTCGATTTCTTAATTTAAAAAATTTTTAGGTTTTTTTTACATTTATTACTGCATTGCAAAAAATTTAATTTTTCTCGAATCTAGACTAATTTCCAAATTTTTTTTTTTTTAAATTTTTAATTTAAGTAATTTAGGCATTTTTTTTATTTTTTAATTTTGAGATTTTTCAAATTTTGTCAATTTCTTAACTTAGACAACTTTTAGGTCAAACTTTACATTTTTATTGTATTGTAAAAAATTTAATTTTCCTCGAATCTTGACAATTATACGAATTCTCAATTTTTGTTAATTTTTTAATTTAAGTAATTTAAGTTTTTTTTTTATTTTTCAAATTTTGCCGATTTCTTAATTTAGACAACGTTTAGGTCTAACTTTACATTTTTTATTGTATTGTAAAATATTTAATTTTCCTCGAATCTTCACAATTATACGAATTCTCAATTTTTGTTAATTTTTTAAATTAAGTAATTTAAGTTTTTTTTTTTTTTTAATTTTCCAAATTTTGACGATTTCATAATTTAGACAATTTTAGATCTAAATTTTACATTTTTTTTTGAATTGCGAAAATTTTAATTTTCCTCAAATCTTTACAA
The DNA here is from genome assembly GCA_035045625.1 of Drosophila formosana. Taxonomy (NCBI): domain Eukaryota; kingdom Metazoa; phylum Arthropoda; class Insecta; order Diptera; family Drosophilidae; genus Drosophila; species Drosophila formosana. The sequence continues at coordinate 5,922 of JAWNOW010000335.1, forward strand.
TTTTCCAAATTTTCAGTTTCTTTTTAAATTTTTTAATTTAAGTAATTTAGGTAATTTGTTTTTTTTAATTGTTCGATTTTTTAAATTTTGTGTTATTTCATAATTTAGACAACTTTTAGATCTCAATTTTACATTTTTTATTGTATTGAAAAAATTTTTATTTATCTCGAATCTTGAAAATTTTCCAAATTTTCTTTTTTTTTTTATTTTTTAATTTAAGTTATTTTTAGTTTTTTTATTTATTTTTTAAATTTTCGATTTTTTAAGTTTTTTTTTAATTTTTAGATTCTTTAATTTTTGTCAATTTCCAAATTTAGACTACTTTTAGATCTTAATTTTACATTTTTTATTGTATTGCAGAAACTTAAATGTTCCTCAAATCTTGGCATTAATCCGAATTTTCTAGTTTTTTTAATTTTTTAGTTTTAGTAATTAATATATTTTTTTAAAATTTTTTTTTGTCGATTTCTTAATTTAGACAACTTTTAGGTCTCACTTTAACATTTTTAAATGTATTGCGAAAGTTTTAATTTTCCTCGAATCTTGACATTTATCCGAAAGTTAAATTTTTGTTAATTTTTTAATTTAAGTAATTTAAGTTTTTTTTTTATTTTTTAATTTTTTCAAATTTTGACGATTTCCTAATTTAGACAACTTTTAGATCTCAATGGTACACATTTGATTGTATTGCAAATATTTAAATTATCCCCAAATTTTGGCAGTTATCCGATTTTAAATTTTTGTTAGTTTTTTAATATAAGTAATTTAAGTTTTTTTTTTAATTTTTTAATGTTTAAAATTTTGTCGATTTCCAATTTTTGATAACTTTAAGATCTCAATTTCACACTTTTTATTGTATTAGAAAAATTTTTATTTTTCTCAAATTTTGGGAACTATCCGAATTTCCAGTTTTTGTTAATTTTTAATATAATTTATTTAATTTTTTTTTTTTTAATTTTCAAATTTTGTCGATTTTCTAATTAAGACATCTTTTAGATCTAATTTTTATATTTTTTATTATATTGCAAAAATTTTCATTTTATTCGAATCTTGACAATTTTCCAAATTTTCAATATTTTTATTTTAATTTTTTAATTTAAGTAATTTAGGTATTTTTTAAATTTTTGGATTTTTAGATTTTTCAAATTTTGTTGATTTCCTAATTTAGACAACTTTTAGATCTAAATTTTACATTTTTTATTCTATTGCAAAAATTAAAATTTTCCTCGAATCCTGGCAATTATCCGAATTTTCAATTTTTGTTAATTTTTTAATTCAAGTAATTTCAATATTTTTTTTTGTTTTTTAATTTAAGTAATTTCAATATTTTATTTTTTATTTTTTATTTTTTTTTTATTTTTTAATTTTTAGTTTATTTAGAATTTTGTCGATTTCATAATTTAAACAACTTTAAGATCTCAATTTTACATTTTTTATTGTATTGCAAAAATTTTAATTTTTCTCAAATTTTGGCAATTATCCGAATTTCCAGTTTTTGTTAATTTTTAATATAAGTAATTTAATTTTTTTTTTTTTTAAATTTTCAAATTTTGTCGATTTCCTAATTTAGACAACTTTTAGATCTAATTTTTATATTTTTTATTGTATTGCAAAAATTTTCATTTTCCTCGAATCTTGACAATTTTCCAAATTTTCAATATTTTTATTTTAATTTTTTAATTTAAGTAATTTAGGTATTTTTTATATTTTTGAATTTTTAGATTTTTCAAATTTTGTCGATTTTCTAATTAAGACAACTTTTTAGATCTAAATTTTACATTTTTTATTGTATTGCAAAAATTAAAATTATCCTCGAATCTTGGCAATTAATCCGAATTTTCAATTTTTGTTAATTTTTTAATTTAAGTAATTTAAGTTTTTATTTTTTATTTTTCAAATTTTGTCGATTTTTTAATTTGGACAACTTTTAGATTTTAATTTTAAAATTTTTTTGTATTGCACAAACTAAAATTTTCCGCAAATCTTGGCATTAATCCGAATTTGCATTTTTTGTGAATTTTTTAATTTGAGTAATTTAAGTAATTTTTTTTTATTTTTTAATTTTTCGATTTTTCAAATTTTTGTTTTCATTTTTTTTAATTTATGTAATTTAGGTATTTTTTTTATTTTTTAATTTTTAGATTTTTCAAATTTTGTCGATTTCCTAATTTAGACAACTTTTAGATCTCAATGTTACACATTTGATTGTATTGCAAACATTTAAATGATCCCCAAATTTTGGCAATTATCCGATTTTAAATTTTTGTTAGTTTTTTAATATAAGTAATTTAAATTTTTTTTTTTAATTTTTCAAATTTTGTCGATTTCCAATTTTTGATAACTTTAAGATCTTAATTTTACATTTTTTATTGTATTGTAAAAATTTTAATTTCTCTCAAATCTTGGCAATTATCCGAATTTCCATTTTTTGTTAATTTTTAATTTAAGTAATTTAATTTTTTTATATATTTTAATTTTTTAATTTTTCAAATTTTTGTCGATTTTCTAATTTAGACAACTTTTAGATCTCAATGTTACACATTTGATTGTATTGCGTTATAAAAATTTTTAAATTTTTTTTCAAATTTTAGCAATTATCCGATTTTCAGTTTTTGTTAGTTTTTTAATATAAGTAATTTAAGTTTTTTTTTTTAATTTTTTAATTTTTCAAATTTTGTCGATTTCCTAATTTAGACAACTTTTAGATCTCAATTTCACATTTTTTAATGTATTGGAAAAATGTTGCTTTTCCTCGAATTTTGACAATTATCCGAATTTTCAGTTTTTGTTAATTTTTAATATAAGTAATTCAAGGTTTTTTTTTATTTTTTAATTTTTAAAATTTAGACGATTTCCTAATTTAGACAACTTTTAGATCTAAATTTTACATTTTTTACTGTATTGCAAACACTTCAATTTTCCTTGAATCTTGGCAATAATCCGAATTTTTAATTTTTTGTGAATTTTTTAATTTAAGTTATTTTTAGTTTTTTTATTTATTTTTTAATTTTTCGATTTTTTAAGTTTTTTTTAATTTTTAGATTCTTTAAATTTTGTCAATTTCCAAATTTAGACTACTTTTAGATCTTAATTTTACATTTTTTATTGTATTGCATAAACCAAAATCTTCCTCAAATCTTGTCATTAATCCGAATTTTCTATTTTTGTTAATTTTTTAATTTTAGTAATTAAAATATTTTTTTTTAATTTTTAAATTTTTTTTTGTCGATTTCTTAATTAAGACAACTTTTATGTCTCACTTTTACATTTTTAAATGTATTGCGAAAGTTTTAATTTTCCTCGAATCTTGACATTTATCCGAATTTTAAATTTTTGTTAATTTTTTAATTTAAGTAATTTAAGTTTTGTTTTTATTTTTTAATTTTTTCAAATTTTGACGATTTCCTAATTTAGACAACTTTTAGATCTCAATGGTACACATTTGATTGTATTGCAAATATTTAAATTATCCCCAAATTTTGGCAATTATCCGATTTAAAATTTTTGTTAGTTTTTTAATATAAGTAATTTAAGTGTTTTTTTTTAATTTTTTAATTTTTAAAATTTTGTCGATTTCCTATTTTTGATAACTTTAAGATCTCAATTTCACATTTTTGATTGTATTATAAAAATTGTTATTTTTCTCAAATTTTGGGAACTATCCGAATTTCCAGTTTTTGTTAATTTTTAATATAATTTATTTAATTTTTTTTTTTAAATTTTCAAATTTTGTCGATTTTCTAATTTAGACATCTTTTAGATCTAATTTTTATATTTTTTATTATATTGCAAAAATTTTCATTTTATTCGAATCTTGACAATTTTCCAAATTTTCAATATTTTTATTTTAATTTTTTAATTTAAGTAATTTAGGTATTTTTTAAATTTTTTGGATTTTTAGATTTTTCAAATTTTGTCGATTTCCTAATTTAAACAACTTTTAGATCTCAATTTTACATTTTTTATTGTATTGCAAAAATTAAAATTTTCCTCGAATCTTGACAATTTTCCAAATTTTTAATATTTTTTTTTAATTTTTTAATTTAAGTAATTTAGGTATTTTTTAAATTTTTTATTTTTCAGTTTTTTTAAATTTTGTCGATTTCTTAATTTAGACAACTTTTAGGTCTAAATTTTAAATTTTTTATTGTATTGCAAAAATTAAAATTTTCCTCGAATCTTGGCAATTATCAGAATTTTCAATTTTTGTTAATTTTTAAATTTAAGTAATTTAAGTTTTTTTTTTTATTTTTAATTTTTTTAAATTTTGTCGATTTCTTAATTTAAAAAATGTTTAGGTCTATTTTTTACATTTTTTACTGTATTGCAAAAAATTTAATTTTTCTCGAATCTTGACTATTTTTCAAATTTTAAATTTTTTTTAATTTTTTTATTTAGGTAATTTAGGTATTTTTTTTATTTTTTAATTTAGGGATTTTTCAAATTTTGTCGATTTCTTAATTTAGACAACTTTTAGATCTTAATTTTTAAATTTTTTATTGTATTGCAAAAATTTTAATTTTTCTCGAATCTTGGCATTTATCCGAATTTTCATTTTTTGTGAATTTTTTAATTTGAGTAATTTAAGTTTTTTTTTTTTTTTTTTTTTATTTTTCAAATTTTGTCGATTTTTTAATTTGGACAACTTTTAGATTTTAATTTTAAAATTTTTATTGTATTGCAAAAACTTAAATTTTCCTCAAATCTTGGCATTAATCCGAATTTGCATTTTTTTTTGAATTTTTTAATTTAAGTAATTTAAGTATTTTTTTTTTTAATTTTTCGATTTTTCAAATTTTTGTTTTTCATTATTTAGACAAGTTTTAGATCTCAATTTTACTTTTTTATTGTATTGAAAATATTTTTTCGCATTTTAAATTTTATTTATTTTTTTATTTTTTAATTTAAGTAATTTAGGTATTTTTTTATTTTTTAATTTTTAGATTTTTCAAATTTTGTCGATTTCCTAATTTAGACAACCTCTATAATCTAAATTTTACATTTTTTTGTTGTATTGCAAAAAATTGAAATTTTCCTCGAATCCTGGTAATTTTCAGAATTTTCAATTTTTGTTAATTTTTTAATTTAAGTAATTTTAATTTTTTTTTTTTTTTTTAAATTTTTCAAATTTTGTCGATTTCCTAATTTAGACAACTTTTTGATCTCATTGTTTTACATTTTTGATTGTATTGCGAACATTTAAATTTCCTCGAATTTTGACAATTCATCTGATTTTTATTTTTTGTTAATTTTTAATTTAAGTAATTTAAGTGTTTTTTTTTTGTTTTTTAATTTTTAAAAAAAATTTTAAAAAAAAAAAAAAAAAAAAAAAAAAAAAGGGGGGGGGGGGGGGGGGGGGGTCCGTTTTTCAAATTTTTCTTTTTTTTGTTTTCAATTTTTTTTTTTTTTTTTAATTTAAGTAATTTAGGTATTTTTTTTTTATATTTTTGATTTATTGAAAAATTTTAAGATTACCTAATTTAGACAACTTTTAAAGATCTTAAATTTTACATTTTTTTATTGTATTTATATGAAATTTAAATTTTTCCTCAAATTTTCCAATATTTTTTTATTCTATTTTTTTTTATCATAATGTAATTTTTAAGAATTTATTTTTATTTTTTAATTTTTAAATTTAGTCGAATCTTTAATTGTGGACAACTTTTAGATCATAATTTTAGATTTTTTGTTGTATTGCAAAAAATTAAAATTTTCCTCATTTTTGGCTATCATCCGGAATTTTTCTAATTATTGTTAATTTTTTTGATTTAAGTTATTTAAGAATTTTTTTATTTTTCTATTTTTCAAAATTTGTCGATTTCTTTAATTTATACAACCTTTATATCTCAAATTTTTACATAATTTATTGTATTTTCGTAAAAATTTTGCTTTTTTTCTCGAATTTTGGTAATTTTCTTTTTTGCAATTTTTTTTCATTTGCATTTTAAGCGATTTAAGGTATTTTTTTCTTATTTTTCCTTTTAATTTTTAAATTTTGTTCGATTTTTTAATTTTTACATTTTTTTTTTTTTTTTTTTTTATTTTTAAATTATTGCAAAAATTTTAAATTCTTCTCATATTTTGGCGATTCATCCAAATTTTAAATTATTGTTAATTTTTCAATTTAAGTTACTCAAATATTTTTCTTTTATTTTTTAATTTTTCCGATTTATTCTTTTTTTGTCAATTTCCTAATTTCAGACAACTTTTAGGTCTCACTTTTACATTTTTTTTTTTTTCGTATTGCAAAAAAAATTTAAATTTCTCCTCGAATCTTTAAAATTTTCCAAATTATCGGCTTTTTTTAATTTTTTAATTTTAGTAATTTTTGCTTTTTTTTTCTTAATTTTTTAATTTTTTCTCGATTTACTTGTCGATTTCTACTTCTTTAAGGTCTCAAATTTTACATTTTCTACAAAAAATTGCAAAAATTTAAATTTTCCTCGAATCTCGACAATTCTCGGAATTTCAAATTTTTGTTAATTTTTTTAATATAAGTAACTTTGCGTTTTTTGTTTTTTTTTTTTAATTTTAACAATTTGGTCGATTTCCTAATTTAGACATACTATTTAGATCTCAATTTCACATTTTTTATTGTATTGCAAAAATTTAAATTTTTCCTCAAATTTTGACAATTATTCGAATCTTCAAGTTTTTGTTAGTTTTTAATATAAGTAATTTAAGGTTTCTTTTTTAATTTTTTAATTTTTAAAATTTTGTCGATTTCCAAATTTAGATAACTTTGTAGATCTCAAATTTCACATTTTGTTGTATTGCAAAAATTTAAATTTTCCTCAAATCTTGGCAATTATCCGATTTTCAGTTTTTGTTAATTTTTTAATTTAAGTAATATTAAGTATTTTTTTTCACTTTTTAATTTTTCGATTTTTCAAATTTTTGTTGTTTCATAATTTAGACAACTTTAGATACTCAATTTTACATTTTTGACTGTATTGCAAAAATTTAAATTTCTCAAATCTTGAGAATTTTCCGAATTTTTTGTTTTTTCATTTTTATTTAAGTAATTTTTTTATTTTTTAATTTTTAGATTTTTTATAATTTTGTCGATTTCTAAATTTAGACAACTTTTAGATCTCAAATTTTACATTTTTTATTGTATTGCAAAAACTGAAATTTTCCTCGAATCTTTTCATTATCCGAATTTTCAGTTTTTGTTAATTTATTTATTTAGTAATTAAATTTTTAATTTTTAATTTTTAATTTTTCAAATTTTGTCGACTTCTTAATTTAGACAACTTTTGATCTCAATTTACATTTTTGATTGTATTGCAAAATTTAAAATTTTCCTCAAAATTTTGGCAATTATCCGAATTTTCAGATTTTTGTTAATTTTATTTAATTTAAGTATTTTTTTTTAATTTTTTTTTCAATTTTTAAAATTTTGTCGATTTCCTAATTTAGACAACTTTTTGGATCTCAATTTACATTTTTACTGTACTGCAAAAATTTAAATTTTCCTCAAATCTTGGCAATTATCCGAATTTTTCAGTTTTTGTAATTTTAATTTAAGTTATTTAGCATTTTTAATTTTTAATTTTTCAATTTTCAAATTTTGTCGATTTCCTAATTTAGAACTTTACGATCTCAAATTTTACATTTTTTATTGTATTGCAAAAATTTAAATTTTCCTCAAATCTTTGGCAATTTTCGAATTTTCAATTTTTGTTAATTTTTTAATTTAGTATTTTTAAGTTATTTTTTTAATTTTTAATTTTTTAAATTTTTTTGTCGATTTCTTAATTTAGACAACTTTTTGATCTCAAATTTTACATTTTTTATTGTATTGCAAAAATTTTAATTTTCCTCAAATCTTGGCAATTTTCCAGATTTTTAAATTTTGTTAATTTTTTAATTTAAGTATTTTTTTGTATTATTTTTAATTTTTCAAATTTTGTCGATTTCTTTATTTAGACAACTTTTGATCTCAATTATACATTTTTATTGTATTGCAAAAATTTAAATTTTCCTCAAATCTTGGCAATTTTCCGGATTTTCAATTTTTGTTAATTTTTAATTTTTATTTAAGTAATTTTTTTTTAATTTTTAATTTTTCAATTTTTCAAATTTTGTCGATTTCTCAATTTAGACAACTTTTGATCTCAGAATTTACATTTTTTATTGTATTGCAAAAATTTAAATTTTCTCAAATCTTGGCAATTTTCAGATTTTCAATTTTTGTTAATTTTTAATTTAATTTTTTAATTTTTTTTTTTTAATTTTTTAAATTTTGTCGATTTCTTTATTTAGACAACTTTTTGATCTCAAATTTACTGGTTGTATTATATTGCAAAAAGATGAAACTTTCCTCAAATTTCAGCAATTTTCCGGATTTTCTAATTTTGTTAATTTTTTAATTTAATTTTTTGGCATTTTTTTTTTTAATTTTTAGTTTTTAAATTTTTTATATCTTGTCGATTTCTTAATTTAGACAACTTCTTGATCTCAAATTTTACATTTTTTATTGTATTGCAAAAATTTAAATTTTCCTCAAATCTTGGCAATTATCCGAATTTTCAATTTTTGTTAATTTTTTAATTTAAATTATTTTAAGTATTTTTTTTTTAATTTTTAATTTTTCAATTTTTCAAATTTTGTCGATTTCATAATTTAGACAACTTTTGATCTCAAATTTACATTTTTATTGTATTGCAAACATTTAAATTTTCCTCAAATCTTGGCAGATTTCGAATTTTAATTTTTGTTTAATTTTTTAATTTAATTAATTTTTTTAAATTTTAAATTTTGAAATTTTGTCGATTTCTTAGACAACTTTTGATCTCAAATTTACATTTTTGACTATATTGCAAATTTATAATTTTCTCGAATCTTGACGATTTTCAATTTTTAGTATTTCGTTTAATTTTAATTTAATTTTTTGAAGTATTTTTTTTTTAATTTTAATTTTTCAGAATTTTGCGATTCTAATGCATTAGATCAAATTTACATTTTTATTGCCCCAACATTGCAAAAATTTTACCCTCAAATCTTGGCAATTTTCCGAATCTTCAGTTTTTAATTTGAAAGTATTTTAATATTTTTTTAATTTTTCAATTTTTAAATTTTCGATTTCCTAAATTCAGACAAGTTTTTGATCTCAGATTCACATTTTTTATTGTATTGCAAAAATTTAAATTTTCCTTAAATCTTGGCAATTTTCCGGATTTTCATTTTTTGTTAATTTTTTAATTTTTGATTTTAAGTATTTTTTTATTTTTTTTAATTTTTCAATTTTTCAAATTTTTTCGATTTTCTTCATTTAGACAACTTTTTGATCTCAAATTTACATTTTTATTGTATTGCAAAATTTTAAATTTTCCTAAAATCTTGGCAATTTTCCGATTTTTAATTTTTTTAATTTTTTAATTTCATTTATTTAAGTATTTTTTTTTAATTTTTAATTTTTCAATTTTGTCGATTTCAATTTAGACAACTTTTTGATTTCAAATTTACATTATTTATTGTATTGCAAAAATTAAAATTTTCCTCAAATCTTGGCAATTTTCCGGACTTTCAGTTTTTGTTAATTTTTAATTTAATTTTTTTAAGTATTTTTTATTTTAGTTTTTAAATTTTTCAAATTTTCTCTTGATTTCTTTTTTAGACAACTTTTGATTTCAAATTTACATTATTTCTCTCTCTCTCTCTCTCTCTCTCTCTCCATTGTGGTCCAAAAAATGTGAAATTTTCCTCAAATCTTTGCAATTTTCGGATTTTCAAATTTTGGTAATTTTTTATTTTAATTTTTTTAAGTATTTTTTTTTTTTAATTTTTTTTAAATTTTTTAAATTTTGTCGATTTCTTTTTTTTGACAACTTTTTGATCTCAAATTTCCATTTTTTGTTGTTTTGCAAAATTTAAATTTTCCTCAAATCTTGGCAATTTTCCGGATTTTCATTTTTTGTTAATTTTTTAATTTAATTTTTTAAATATTTTTTATTTTTTAATTTTCGATTTTTCAAATTTTGTTGTTTTATATTAGACAACTTTTAGATCTCAATTTTACATTTTTTATTGTATTGCAAAAATTTTATTTTCCTCGAATCTTGACAATTTTCCGAATTTTCATTTTTTTTTTCATTTTTAATTTAAGTAATTTAGTTTTTTTTTTAATTTTGAATTTTTAAATTTTGTCGATTTCCAAATTTAGACTACTTTTAGATCTCAATTTTACATTTTTTATTGTATTGCAAAAATTTAAATTTTCCTCAAATCTTGGCAATTTTCCGAATTTTCAATTTTTTTTAATTTTTAATTTAAGTAATTTAAATATTTTTTTAATTTTTAATTTTTAAATTTTGTCGATTTCTTAATTTAGACAACTTTTAGATCTCAATTTTACATTTTTTATTGTATTGCAAAAATTTTAATTTTCCTCGAATCTTGACAATTATCCGAATTTTAAATTTTTGTTAATTTTTAATTTAAGTAATTTAAGTTTTTTTTTATTTTTAATTTTTTCAAATTTTGTCGATTTCCTTATTTAGACAACTTTTAGATCTCAATTTTACATATTTTATTGTATTGCAAATATTTAAATTTTCCTCAAATTTTGGCAATTATCCGATTTTAAATTTTTGTTAGTTTTTTAATATAAGTAATTTAAGTTTTTTTTTAATTTTTTAATTTTTAAAATTTTGTCGATTTCCAATTTTTGATAACTTTAATCTCAATTTCACATTTTTTATTG